>LD343173.1:16348-43869 GCA_001465055.1 Ptychodera flava | reverse complement strand
TTTTTTTATTATTATTAGGGTTTCGAGACCATGGGTCCGAAACCCTCTTGTAATTGTTACGTTTTTTATTATTATTAGGGTTTCGACACCATGGGTCCGAAACCCTCTTGTAATCGTTCTGTTTTTTATTATTATTATTAGGGTTTCGACACCATGGGTGCGAAACCCTCTTGTAATCGTTCTGTTTTTTTTTTATTATTATTAGGGTTTCGAGACCATGGGTCCGAAACCCTCTTGTAATCGTTACGTTTTTTATTATTATTAGGGTTTCGACACCATGGGTGCGAAACCCTCTTGTAATCGTTCTGTTTTTTATTATTATTATTATTATTATTATTATTATTATTCTTCTTCCGTCGCACTTCTGCCTTTACCACGCGAACACCGTTGCACCTAGAGACTTCATATTTGGTACACAGGTACAACTCATCAAAAGTAATTTTTTGGTCACATGACCATAACAAAAGGTCACGTGACCTTTCGGCCATTTTGAAAATAAACTTTAAAATTGACCTCATTTGCATAAAAATTAACCAATCAAAATTCTGTCCTACATTTTTGTAGACCATAGGGTTAGGCCCCTTCATGCAAAATATCAAGGTCACAGGTCTTGCCGATTTTGAGAAGAAGATTTTTAAAGTATTATTTTTCATATTTTTCAGTGACCTTTGACCTCCCTATAGATTTACAAATGCCCATTATAGGCTAACCAATAGAGCTAGGAGTCTGGTTCTTTTTCGACATAGACGATCATTGCCTGTTAATGTTCACCGAAATATTTTGGGTCAGGTCACGTGACCTTTACCTCATTAATTATGCGCATATCTAATTCTAGGCTAAACAATAGGGCTAGAGATCCGAATTTTGGTACACAGGGACTACTATGGGATAGAAATCTATTGCAAATACGTCACGTGACCAGACCTCATTAATTATGCGCATATCTAATTCTAGGCTAACCAATAGGGCTAGAGATCCGAATTTTGGTACACAGGGACTACTATGGGATAGAAATCTATTGCAAATATGTCACGTGACAATACCTCATTAATTATGCGCATATCTAATTCTAGGCTAACCAATAGGGCTAGAGATGCGAATTTTGGTACACAGGCAGTAATATTGGATACAATTTTTTTAACAAAATGTCACATGACCTTCATGACCTTTGACCTCGTTTTCAGAAATACTACCATAGCCTCTAGTCTCTTTGCATATCTATTTCTCTATTGCCCCTGTACACCGAGGTCTCTCGAAACCCGGTCATTGCTGCTTAGCAGCTATATTTATTATTATTATTCTTCTTCTTCTTCTGTCGCGCTTCTGCAACTACCACGAGAACACCGTTGCACCTACAGACTTCATATTTGGTACACTGGTACAACTAAGCAAAAGTAATTTTTTGGTCACATGACCATAACAATAGGTCACATGACCTGGCGGCCATTTTGAAAATCAACTTTAAAATTGACTTCATTTGCATAAAAGGTGGTAAATCAAAATTCTGCTCCAGTCACTTTTTAGACCTTATAGCCTTGCTCCTTCATGCTAAATATCAAGGTAACAGGTCTTGCCGATTTTGAGAAGAAGATTTTTAAAGTATTATTTTTCATATTTTTCAGTGACCTTTGACCTCCCCTATAGATTTACAAACGCCCATTATAGGCTAGCCAATAGAGCTAGGAGTCTGGTTCTTTTTCGACATAGACGATCATTGGCTGTTAATGTTCACAGAAATATTTTGGGTCAGGCCACGTGACCTTGACCTCATTAATTATGTGCATATCTAATTCTAGGCTAACCAATAGGGCTAGAGATCCAAATTTTGGTACACAGGGACTACTATGGGATAGAAATCTATTGCAATTATGTCACGTGACCAGACCTCATTAATTATGCGCATATCTAATTCTAGGCTAACTAATAGGGCTAGAGGTCCGAATTTTGGTACACAGGGAGTACTATGGGATTGAAATCTATTGCAAATATGTGACGTGACCACACCTCATTAATTATGTGCATATCTAATTCTAGGCTAACCAATAGGGCTAGAGATCAGAATTTTGGTACATAGGGACTACTATGGGATAGAAATCTATTGCAAATATGTCAAGTGACCAGACCTCATTAATTATGCGCATATCTAATTCTAGGCTAACCAATAGGGCTAGAGATCCGAATTTTGGTACACAGGGACTACTATGGGATAGAAATCTATTGCAAATATATCACGTGACCAGACCTCATTAATTATGCGCATATCTAATTCTGAGCCAGCCAATAGAGCTAGAGGTCTGATTTTTGGTATATAGGGATAACTTACCATTACAATTTCTTTGACAAAATGTCATGTGACCTCGATGACCTTTGACCTTGAATATACGTATATGTCCATAACTCAGTAACAACAAGTGGTACACCCTTCATATTTGGTATGATGGGAGACCTTATGACACCACATCCTGTACCTTATCAATTATGCGCTTATCTAATTCTGAGCCAGCCAATAGAGCTAGAGGTCTGATGTTTGGTATATAGGGATAGTTTAGCAATAAAACTTTTTTGACAAAATGTTGTGTGACCTCGATGACCTTTGACCTTAAATATACTTATATGTCCACAACTTGATAACCACAAGTGCTACAGACTTCATATGTGGTATGATGGGAGAACTTATGACACTTCATCCTGTACTTCATTAATTATGCGCACAATATAATTTTTCTTTTGCTCTTAATGCTGCTACTTGTGTCGAAACCCAGTCATCGCTGCTTGCAGCTATATTTATTATTTTTCTTCTTCTGTCGCATGTTTGGAACTCTGGAGCTAAAACCGCTGGACCTAGAGTCTTCAAATTTGGCATATAGGTAGAAGTCTGCGAAAGTAAATTTTTGATCACATGACCATAATCAGGGGTCACGTGACCTTTTTGCTATTTTGAAAATAAACTTTAAAAATGACTTCATTTGCATAAAAAATGAAAAATCAAAATTCTGCTCAAGTCACTTTTTAGACCTTATAACCTTGCTCCTTCATGCCAAATATCAAAGTCACAGGTCTTGCCAATTTCGAGAAGAAGATTTTTAAAGTATTATTTTTCTGATTTTTCTATGACCTTTGACCTCCCCTATACCTATGCAGCTAAGCTATGGCAATGGCTTATTCTGGCCTATGTTAAAGTCCAAGACAGCCAGTGTCTATTGGACAATGGCCAGTAGGGAACCAAATTGCACTCCAAAATTTTGGCGAGTCCACTTGACCTTTGACCTTCGCATCTTCCTGCAACTCATTTATTATGTGCATTTTTAATTCTGAACTAGCCAATAGAGCTAGAGCTCTGATTTTTGGTATATAGGGATAACTTAGCAATACAATTTTTTTGACAAAATGTCATGTGACCTCGATGACCTTTGACCTTAAATATGAGTATATGTCCATAACTAAGTAACCACAAGTGCTACACACCTCATATTGGGTATGATGGAAGACCTTATGACACAACATCCTGTACCTCATTAATTATGCGCATATCTAATTCTGAGCCAGCCAATAGAGCTAGAGGTCTGATTTTTGGTATATAGGGATAACTTAGCAATACAATTTTTTTGACAAAATGTCATGTGACCCCGATGACCTTTGACGTCAAATACACATATATGGCCATAACTTAGTAACCCCAAGTGCTACACCCTTCATATTTGGTATGATGGGAGACCATATGACACCACATCCTCTACCTCATTAATTATGCGCATAACTAATTCTGAGCCAGCCAATAGAGCTAGAGGTCTGATTTTTGGTATATAGGGATAGCTTAGCAATACAATTTTTTTGACACATTGTCATGTGACCTCGATGACCTTTGACCTTAAATATACCTATATGTCCACAACTTGGTAACCACAAGTGCTACAAACTTCATATGTGGTATGATGGTAGGCCTTATGACACTGCACCCTGTACTTCATTAATTATGCACACAATCTAATTTTTCTTTTGCTCCAATGCTGCCACTTGTGTCGAAACCCGGTCATCGCTGCTTGCAGCTATATTTATTATTATTATTATTATCATTATTATTATTACAAGTTTAGGGGCTATAAGTATTATATAGAAATCTAATAACAGTTCATTGAAGCTGTGGGAATTCTGAAAAAGAGGTGTTCGAATGCAGGCCCATCATGGCAGTCGTGGGCACGCACAAAGCAAGGCACAGACTGTGGAGAGTCTACGCCAGTGTATTTGCTGCAAATATAACTTCACGCATGCGCACTCGTTTGCCAGTGTAGTCTGCCAATATGAGCATGCGCAATTGAGTTTACCTGCGCGTGAATCTGTAGTCTCATGCTATAATCTTGTCGTTGAGCTTTGCATGTTGAGAGAAACTGGAATTACTGCAGAAAATACTTTTCAGGACATCACAAGTGAGTCCCTAAGGTAACAAGTACGACGTTTAGGAAATCCTTTCAGAAAGTTCACGCCGCCTGTGACCATTTTGTGGAGTATAAGCTTATACGTACCTGGAGCGATGGTATACAGTATTTCTATTGTACATATTGCCGGATTGTATGCGATGGAATTTTGCGTTTCACGTCGTTCAATCATTCAGATGGAAATGCCGGCCTTCTCCAAACTTTGAAAAAAATCAGGGTCACACACTTTGGAATGCGAACTCTTGCATAACAATGACGTTGAAGACATTTGTATTCGAGCTCGGCAACATTTTTTTATTTGAAAACACTCATCATGGCGGATTCACTGAAACAGTGAGTAATCAACAACTTTTTCATGTGTCCATGTAGCACTTGTGCAAAAAAAAGCGAATCAACAGGCCTTTGACGAATCAATAAATGCGTTTTTCACCAAGCTGAAAGGTTGAAAGATGCGTCCGTCACTTTGCGACGAGCTAGATAAATGCAGTCAAACCCAGCTGGGCATCGAAATTTGCCCTAGTATGACTTTGTTCTGGAGACGACCGGCCGTGCGGTGGAACTTTGCAACAAAGTTTCCATATCTGAACTGACTTATTTGAATGACGGGCACAGGAAACAATGGCCAATAAGAACGCATTCCTGTTGCATTTTGATAATAATGTATCAATCTAAATGACACGGAAATTATGCCTCCTCCCAACAGAAGGGCCATGGTCTATTTTTAGCCCTGCTACAGTATGTCTCATCAGTGCTGAAAAGGCCATATTGTTGTCATGCTGTCATGGCGACTTTTAAAATTTACATACAACTGTGAAAGTGAAACGGGTTGTTTATAGGTCACAAAACTTTTAAGTCCCACTGTCGTCCATGACACCTGTTTCCTTGGGCATTAAAGGTGTGCAAGTATACACATCAAAAGACTAGAAAATTCACTTCATGGGCAGAACCGTGTAAAATAGCCCTTTCTGGTTAACGAAAAAAGATACCCCTGATCTAAAATATGCATGGGCTATCAGCCAGTGTCACTGGGCTACCAACTTCAGAATATGGTTGCCCAAGTGGACTACCAGGGAAAAAAGTTAATTTCGAGCCCTGGGCTATATTAAACATGAAACATTTAACTTGTAATATTTCCCCTGTCTTGACCTGCTGGATTAAAAAAATGTTTAAAGGTATACAGGGATCATGTTCAAATTTAGCCATTGCTACCATGGAAAGGGGAAACCTAGCTAATCATCAGAATCATAGAGTTTATGGGGTCACACCAGGTCACACAAAAAATAATGCACCACTACATGGCCATAATTTTACTTTAGTTAAACAATCAGAAATATATAATTTGTCTTCATTATTCTTCCTTGAATGAGGCTTATAAATCAAAATAAATTATTATAAATTGAACATTATTATACGTCGTTAATTATAAATCCATAAAATAAATAAGTATCAGTGAATTATGTTTTAAATAAAACAAAAATCTGTGCACTACTGTTACTGCTTGTGATAAATATAATGGTACATTGGGTGATAAGGTGGATTGGGTTCGGATACTAGTAGAATTAATTTCAGGACATACAATTAATTTGAAGGCATAAACTTAATTCGATAAATTCATAATAAGTTAGTAATATTCTATATAACACTTATTTTGGATGACTGCATGAAACACAATTAAACATGCTTGAAAAATTATTTCTGGTCTATGTAAAATTAATTCTAACACACTAAAATTAACGGAAAACACAATTTTGACCAAAATTGCCCCAAAATACATTATCTTTATTATTCTTTCTAGAATGAAGGCAAAGAAATTACAATTATTATTATTATTATTATTATTATTATTATTATTATTATTATTATTATTATTATTATAGAACAAATGTTAAAAGTTGTTACTTAGAAATCCATAAAATATATAAAAAATAGTGAATTATGTTTTAACATAGACCCTCTCGAGGGTTTATGGTTTTAAATAAAAAAACTATGGTTACCGAAATGGTTACTATGACAACATAAAACAAAAATGAACATGGAGTTTATGCTGTTATAAATACACTTAGGAGAGCATTTGCATAGTAACTGGGATTACTTTTAATGGACTTTAATGGAAAATAATTGAAATTTTAAAACGCAAATAGGTTACTATGGAAACACAGGGCAGTAAAAATGGATATCATATTTTGTCTTTCTAACCCGAAATAACCCTTTGGTATAATATTTAAGTTGATTACTGGATTTTTACACTCGATTTTGGTCTTTCTAACCTAAAATATCCCTTTGATATAACACATTCTGTTGATTCCTGGATTTTAGATGGAATCTTTGAAAAACTGGTAATTTTTACTCATGAATGGTTGCCATGGAAACAGCTCACATTAAATGAGTGTGATTTTTTTTTGTGTGCTAACCAGAAAAACCCTTATTATCAATTGTTTACATCAATCAATAGTTCTTTAAGAGGAATTAGGGAAAAAGTAACATTTTCAATCCCAAAATAGTTACCATGGCAAATCGAAACATTAAAATAAGTCTGGTTTTTGTGTTCTCTGATCCGAACTTCCCCACCAAATAATTTTCATATCAATCAAAGTAACTTTTAATGGGATATTAGAAAAACTGAAATTTTCATCCCCTAAAATGGTTACCATAGAAACATGGGGCAGTGAAATCGATATAATATTTGGTCTTTTCGACCCAAAATACCTTAATGGTGAAATTTTCACGGAGATTGAACCTATTATTATTCACGTTATTATTTCTATATAATACTTATATTAATTATTATTATGAAGTGACTTTTCTTGTCATTTGGTATGAATAATTACACACCTAAAACCAAAAGAAAACACGTATAATACCCAAAAAATGTTTCTGGGCCTTGACATTCAGCAAAAGTGATGCGGCGACACGGTTTTCTTTTTTTGCCTTTTTTATTCTTAACAATGCTGGTTTAGCACTATTGATGCAACAGTTATTATCTTTTATTACTGGCTGCATAATGCTTCCGTTTTCTTCTTAGCATTTTTGGACATGCAAACAGGGATATCAAGGATAGCTGTAGTGATTAGTATTAAACTCCCCCCACCCCAAATGTCATAACGCGTAGGTTCTGAAACTGTACACAGGGTGACCAGAAACGTTTTTTTTGGGGGGCCGAATGGACAACAGTGATATTCAAAAGTTTGGTGACCTATTGACAAGTCGTTTAATTCTCAGAGTTGTTTGAAAATTCTGATAGTCATCATGACAATTACCACGACCTTCTCAGCACGTCGAGACTGGATATACTGTAGGAGTGTTAAAAATATACCATTGACTTTCTGTAGGGAGGAGGCATATTTCCGTGATTGATATATTATGATCAAAATGCAATAAAAATGCGTTATCATCGGCCATAATTTCCTGTGCCTGACATCCAAATATATCAGTTGAGATATTGAAACTGTGTTGCATAGTTCCACAGCACAGTTGTCTTTGTATTTTGCGTAAAATAGTCTGACCTTACTGTGGCCAACTGCATTTGACTGCAATTTAGCTCGTCCCAAAGTGACAGACCGGACATGGCACGCCAAGTACTGACTGGATTTTATTTCCCGGTCTTTGGTAGTCCATGTGGGCTACCATTTCATGGATTGTGGTAGTCCCAGAAAAATTTGGTAGTCTGGGGGTGCGGGACTACCGCTAATTTTGAGCCATGTTACACGAAGTCAAACATTACTCCAAGGCCGTGGACATTCCACGCACTCTTGCACTCCACCCATTACACAACTGGCTACACAAATTATGCAACTACAACACTAGCGAACAAACAAAGAAACAAAGAACACACTGGTGTTTCCGACAATAAATATAGTCCGTATATGAGAACACAAGCTATAAAAACAGCACTGTGCAAAAACTGGGAACACTTAGAAAAGGACAAAACCTATGGTAATTATTGGCAACAGCTTAAGGCTAACCATTGACTGTCTCATACCCCTTGATTTTTGCGTAGGTCAGCGGAGAGGAAATTATGCTCTGGCTCGCGAGAACGCACAACTATGGGTCATCACATACAAAAAATATCCAACATATGTGATGCACTGATAAAAACCAAAGTCTGCGCCATTAGGAAAAAGGCCGCAAGCAAAATACACAAAAAGATCTAAACATGATATTCTAGCTTCCCTTCTAGAAGAACAAGAGTTCATTTACATAATTCGACATATATATAAAAATAGGAAAGATATATCTATAGGCAACTGAGGAAGAGACCGAACGGGTTTCTAAACATGCAGTCAAGGGGTCACGGTTGTCTCAGACACACTCGACCATGCCCACGTCTCGCTATGGCTTTTTAAAATTAACAATCTATTTGTTAATCTTCACACTAACAGACAAAATACAATATAAACACAAAACATATTAAAGCATATACAAGACGAGATATGCGATGTGTGAAGCCTCTTTCCCTTTATTACGATACGATTCATCAGTGAGGTTGAACATCTTTGCCAATATGAGTGGCTACCCGGTCACCTGTGCGTCGCTAAAACTTGCTCGTGTGCATACTTCAGAAATCTTACTCCTATACATTGCCAAGATATGAGTGGGACTCCCTGTAACCTGTGTGTCTGTAGTCACTTGTGTGTTTGAAAACTCAATTGTATGTGTCACTGTTTCAATGCATGCGCATTCAATCTCAAATGGTTGGTTAGAGAGTTGGCGAAGCCGTTACAATGTGAGGTCACTGAAGGTCAGCGGTGAGAGGGCAGACGTCTCAGACAAAATTGTTGATGAATTTTGGGCGTTTACCCACGCTGTGTAAAGGTATTGCGCCAGAGGACATTTTGAACTGTGATGAAAGTGGCGTATTCTACAGGGCATTGCCAGATCGAACTTTAGCTTTAAGAACTGAGGACTGTAAAGGCGGTAAAGGGTCCAAAGAACGACTTACAGTGATGTTCGCATGCAGTTTAACTGGAGTAAAACTGATGCCACTGGTTATTGGTAAAGCCGCGAAGCCACGCTCTTTCCGTAACATCGAAATCAACTCTCTACCGGTCAAATAAAAGGCATGTATGGCGACTGATTTATTCAGCGAGTGGTTGCAATATGTCAATTCTACCATGCCGAGACGGAAAAGGAAGATTCTCATGTTTCTCAACAATATTTCATCCCACGCGCCAGACATCTGACTGTCAAACGTTACATTAAAATGTCTGCCCGCCAACATGACCTCCTGCCTGCAACCCCCCGACCAAGGCATCATCAGAGATTTCAAGGCACGCTACCATAAACATCTCCTGGGGTCAGTTATTGCCAAGATTGACACTTGCCGATCAGCAAGCGAAGTTGCAAAGTCCGTCGCAGTGTTAGATGCTGTCTACATGATCAGCCGAGCATGGGGTGAACAACAGAATGGACCATAATGAAGTGTTTTGTCAAGGCCGGCTTTCCTGCCCCCGGGACTTCTGATGAGTCCACCGATGACAATAAGGAAGATCGTGTCTGTGAGGAAGTGGCGACGCTGATCAGGGAAGGTAACCAATTGTGTGGTATCGCTGATGTCGACGCGAACCTGTACATCTGTTCTGATGACAGCATGCCAACTGAAGAAATCTACACTGGTGATTGGGAACGTCAGCTGGTGGAAAATTTTATCGCCGATCGAGAGAACTGCGACCCTGACGGGTAGAGTTGACTTTTCAGATCCTCAGATTCAGATCCTCAGATCCTCAGATTCAGATCCTCAGATCTCAGACCTCAGATCCTATAACTTCAGACGCAGATTCATAATTAAAATTTCACAATTTTCAAAGTTTGATACTGATAAATAAAATATAATTTAGATTTGAAAAGGCTTTAGAAATTATTTTATTTCTATTTTGAATCTTGAACTTAAAAACTTCGATCTCAGAATCAGAACATCATCTGTCGAAGACAGGGTGCGCAATGATTCCACTTGTTATGTCATCATGTGAACGTTCCGTCCATAGAGATAAACACACCCGCGCGCGATCGAACGATCAAGACCGCGACGTTCATGTAAATGCTGGCTATCGACAGTCCGCATTTTTTACCATCGTTCGTAATATTTATGGCAAGGGAATATAACTAATCCATGTTGGAGGCCAGTGACCCCGGGCTAAATCAGAAGTCAGGGGTCGGAAGAAGCAAGTTAGCTAATCTGTAATTGTAGACCCGTGTTTGTTGAAATTTGTTGGGCGGAAACGTTTATGTAGACTTTTTTTGTTTTCATAACTGCCTTGTACATGTCATATTCAAATTATTATTTTAATATTGCAATCATACTGTCAATACGGGTATTGTAAAGGGCTTGTAAATTCGAATCTGCATCTGAAGTTATAGGATCTGCAGTCTGAGATCTGAGGATCTGAATCTGAGGATCTGAGGATCTGAATCTGAGGATCTGAAAAGTCAACTCTACCGACCCTGACGATGATTTTGATGCCGACAAAGTACCACTGTCCAAAGACAACAACATTGAAGAAAACTTGTCGTATGCTGATGCGCTGGAGATGTTATAGAAGTTGTGGAATTTTGCCACTAACAAAGACTGTCGTATTCTCAATCAGTTTCAGGAAGCCAAGAGTGTCGTTGAAGCAGAGGTTGTCATGCAACTAAGTCAGGCAAAGCAGTCAACACTGGATTCATGGTTTCGCAAGAAGTGAACATTTAAAGTGTAACGTATTTATAATTAACAATTCAAAGAAATGATGTGGTTTTATATGTTACACGGACATTAATATGGAGCTGGAGTTTTGTGTTCCGTACGAGTGTATGCATTTATATGTTTTCTAAAGACACAAACGACTTTTTTTGAAAACGGATACATTTATTAGTGCAATTTTAAATAAAGTTGCGTAAAGTTTAAAGATGTGTGGTTTTCTGTCCATCCAGTCTGATGTGTGCGAGCTGCCTGTGAGCATCTATGTGTGTTGAGTGAATATACTAAATGTGGTTGACCACACCAAACATCTCCAAACCGAACCACTGTACAAACCGGCCAAATTGTTCAGTCCCCTTGGAGTTCGGTTTTGGCAGGTTTTACTGTACTTCAAGTCAGATATGTGTACAAGAACGGAAGGGTTTTAATAGGGGCCGTGGCTAGTGTGTTTCAAGAATATACCGCCAATATATAAGGACGAATTTGAAGTCATAGTATTTGCTGATGTAATATTTAACTCTTAAACTGCACAAAATCATAGCTTGGAACAGAACTAAAACAATGTCAATGGATTTTGTTTTTATCCGAACGTACATTGCTTATGGAAGGATGCTTGTTAGGTGAGAAGTGCAAATTCAAATCAAAGCTGTAAGTTCAAGATATATATAATTAAAATATTAAGGTTACTTGAACAATTTAATAATTTGCTTCAATTAGACAACATTAATTAGATAAGGCAATGAAGCATAATCATAGAATTATCTAGGGACAATTTTGAGATCATAGGGACACTTTTGTAGTCAAAGATGTTTTGCAATTCAAGTTATATATGTTGTACAAACCCATGAGTATGTACAATAGTTCATAACATGCTTTTCAGGTCACTTCCACTTATTTAAATTCAAAATATTCCCTTAGTTGTGTAAAAGTAGGTTAATATAGCAGAGGCAGCATGCAATCATCAGAATTTTCTGGGGACACCTTTGAGGTCAAATGGACACTTTGAAGTCATATGCATCTTTTCAATATGATACCAAGTGTTGGACAAATCAGTGGACGTGTACAATAATTCTACAAATAACTCAAACTTAATGGGTCACCTGTCACATTTTTGAAGTAAACACATTCTTTCAATTGCATAAAAGAAATTGAATATGGTAGATGGAGCGTATAATAATCTGGGACATCTTTGAGGCAAAAAGGACTCTTTTGGAGTCATGTACTTTTTCAATACAATACCAAATGCTGGACATATCACTGGAGGTGTACAATAATTCTACGAGTAACTCAAACTTGACAGGCCGCCTGCCACAACTTTCAAGTCAACACTTTCTTTCAGTTACATAAAGAAAGTCAATATAGCATAACGAGTGTATAATCATCTGAATTTTCCAGGGACACCTTTGAGGTCCAAAGGACACTTTCGGAGTCAAAATGATTTCTTTCTGCAATAGTAAATGTTGGATAAAATCAAGGAAGTTTACTGTATTCCTATTAATAACTGGTACCTAACAGGTATCATGGTGAATTTTTCAAGTCAAGACATTCTTTCAAATACATACAAGAAGTTCAATATAGCGGACGGAGCTTATAATCAAGTGTATTTTCCTGGGACAGCATTGACGCCACCGGAACATTTTTGAAGTCAAATTGACTTTTTTCATTCAATACTAAATGTTTGACAAAACCAAGGAAGATTTTTCACGACAACACATTCTTTCAATTAACTAAAAGAAGATAAATATAGCAGACAGAGCGTATAATCTTCCGAATTTTCCAAGGACACCTTTGTGGTCTTAGGTGGACTTGTTGAAGTCAAATTGATTTTCTCAATTCAAAACTAAATGTTGGACAAAACCAAGGAAGTCCACGATAGTCCTATTAATAATTGATACTTCACAGATCGCATGTTATACTTCTCATGTAAACACATTCTTTCAATTACCAAAAAGACCTACAGTATAATCGTTCGAATTTTCCAGGGACATCTTTGAGGTTAAAAGGACACTTTTGGAGTCAAATTGACTTTCTTAATTAAAGTTAAAGTGTTGGATAAAACCAAGAAGGTGTACTATAGTCCTATAATATCTTATACTTCACATGTATAATGCTACATTTTTTCAAGTCAACACATTCTTTCAAATACCTACAAGAAGTTTAATATAGCAGATCAAATGCATTTACTGGGGACACCTTTCAGGTCACCGGGACACTTTTGGAGTAAAATCTTTTTTCTTAATTCAATACTAAATGTTGGACAAAGCAGTGAACGTGTACAATTATTATTAAACTAACAAATACTTGAAAGTCCACCTGGCACCTTTTTTAAGTCAAATGAATCCTTTCAAATATGTATTGGCAGTTTGATATAGCAGTACAACCATTAAAATCTTCCGGGGACACTTTTGGAGTCAAATTCATTTTCTAACTTCAATACCAAATGGTAGACAAAGCAGTGGAAGTGTATAATAATTATTTTAGTATCGAACACTTGAAAGGTCACCTGTCACTTTTTAGAAGTCGAAGGAATCCTTTCAAATACATGTTGGCAGTTGGATACAGCAGTGGTATCATATAACCACTGAAATCATCTGGGGACTTTTGGAGTCAAATCTATTTTCTTAATTCAATAATAAGTGTTAGACAAAACAGTGGAAGTGTACAATAATTTTTAAAGGAACAAACACTTGAATGGTCACCTGTCACATTTTTATAAGTAAAAAAATCCTTTAAAATTTGTATGGGCAGTTGGATATAGCAAGGGACCATATAACCATGGAAATTATCCGGGGACTTTTTTGAGGTCCTTGGGACACCTTTGGAGTCAAACCTATTTTCTAATTACAATACCAAATTTTAGACAAGAAAAAGCAAGTACTATTGTCCTATGAGTGATTGTGACTTTACAGATCACCTGGCTCATTTTTTGGGTCAAACACATTTCTTCAGTTACCTAAAAGAAGTTGAATACATCAGAGGAAGCATACAAACATCATAATTTTCCAAGGGTCACCTTTGACGTCACTGACACTTCTGGAGTCATATGTATCCTACAAGTAACTAACACTTGACAGGTCACCTGGCACATTTTTGAAGTTAATCACATTCTTTCAATGCTGACAAAAGCAGTAGATGCATTTAATCGTCAGAATTATCCGGGTATGTCATGCCATCAATTTCCAGTATGACTTAATGTTTGCATCACTTTTGTACCTTAGAAGTCTGACCAAATTCATTCGGTTTTGACATATATCTTTGATATATATAGCCGAATTACATATATTCATTAACTATGTAATTGGGATAAATATGAAATATCACACAAATCAAACTTTGAGGACAAACAAATCTGAAGTATAACCAATGTATACCAGAAGTTCAACCAAATCCAGCCATTAAGTTTTGACATATGGACTAATTATAATATTTCATTAACATACAAATGATCTAGTAATTATATATGCTGCTATATAATAATATATGCTGCTATATCTGCCTACTTTAACATCACACAGTAAGTGAGGCCACACACAATTCCCCTCGATTTGTTCACTCAGACATTTTTTGCTAAAGGCCTTTTCAATTTTCTCATTTTCTTAACAATTTTTAACTTACAATTGAAGTTCAGGATTATTTGTTACAACTATGTTCCTAAATTATTGATTATGTTTAAAATTCAAGAATAAATTAAATGTGAAGTCGATGTTTGGAGGCGCTAAAAATTGCACACTTGTCAAGATAAAGTTATCAGCAACTAAGATGGTCTCATCATACCACCTGAAAGACATGCAAATTTCCTTTAAACATTAAAAAAAATCAATACCCTTTCTTCTGCCAACACAGATGCAACTTATTCCCTTAGTTTCCGTGAAAATATTGTGTATGGCTGTCAAAAATCTATGTCAACAAAATTTCAAAATTGCTATCTCCTCCGCGGAAAAGGGATTGATCTTCTCATTATTCACAGTGAGAAATCAGAAAATTATGATTATGGTTTTAAAGAAAGTCACTATATGTGTGTATTTTTAGTAAAAGAAATAATTGATTTTTATAAGCGTCATAATACCCCTGTTTTCCTTTGTTTTCTTGATGCGACAAAAGCCTTCGATAAAGTGAACGATTGGACATTATTTCGCAAATTGATTGATAGAGGTATTCCGAATTTTATAGTTCGTATGTTGGTTTATTGGTATAGGCATCAAGAATTTGCTGTAAGATGGGGTTCTATCTTATCTAAACATTTTAAAACATGAAATGGTGTTAGACAAGGAGGTATACTTTCTCCACGTCTCTTTTCAGTTTATGTTGATAAACTTAGACATTAACTTGTAAAGAAAAATATCGGCTACTTCCTCGGTGTAACGTTATGGACAACATATTCATCCCAGCAGATAAATAGTATCAGCTTGCGCATGCGTTTTTTGTTGTTGTTGAGGAACATGTTTTGAGCCTGGAATAAATCCACGTCCTCGCGGACAAGTTGTTGTTATAAATAACTTGTGTTCCGTTCTTTCTTTGACGTCATTTGAGGCATGACGTTACATAGTGTCAGGAGTGGCGACCGATGCTAAAATGGAAGCATTTTGAGTGGTCCTGTACATGGCAATCGAGCTCACAAAGACAGCTGTCCAGGCGACGTGAGTACAGTCTACAGAGAACGGTAAAGAAACTTTCTCATTTGCAGACGGTGCAGTTCTCCCGCCGTAGACAATGTCACAAGAACAAGCAATATTTGTCCAATCTTCCACTTTTGTGTCCAATGTTCCATTACCGCCCAAACTAGAGTTAAAGGGTGATATATCGAAAAGCTGGAAGAAATGGAAACAGATTTGGGAGGCGTATGAGACTGTGATGAAACTGGATGAGAAAGACCACAAGAGTAGAGTAGCTGCCTTTATCACGTGTATTGGAGTCGATGCCCTTGACACACACAACAGCCTACATTATCAAAATGAAGGCGAGAATTAAGGGAATAAATTTTTTACTATAACCCAAACGGGATTCGAACCCCCACACACTTCACGGCAACATCGCCTAGCTGCTAGGCCACACACAAAACCAGTCGGCTACCGTTTCCAACCCAAAAGAGTTGGTCACAGCAACCGACTTAGATGTTACAATTCTGTGCGCGACCGAGCAACACAGTGTGCATGGAGCAGACGACACACAGACACAGTACAAACACACATATAGTAATCGGAAAAGCACGAAGCTTTTTACTGAGCTCTCAGACAGACTCAGGGACAAGCAAATATCCACCAGCAGAAACTGTCCACTCAGGTTAAAGAAATAAATTTTTTACTATAACCCAAACGGGATTCGAACCCCCACACACTTCACGGCAACATTGCCTAGCTGCTAGGCCACACACAAAACCTTTGGTGTGGAGGTGCATGCGATTAGATCTAGATGTTGACACTGAATGGATGCTTTTATGACATACGCCGTTTCCAACCCAAAAGAGTTGGTCACAGCAACTGACTTAGATGTTACAATTCTGTGCGCGACCGAGCAACACAGTGTGCATGGAGCAGACGACACACAGACACAGTACAAACACACATATAGTAATCGGAAAAGCATGAAGCTTTTTACTGAGCTCTCAGACAGACTCGGGGACAAGCAAATATCCACCAGCAGAAACTGTCCACTCAGGTTAAAGAAATATCGACAAAATTCTAGAACTTTGGACGAACTACTGTGTTGGGAAAACCAGCGTTATCTATGAGACATATGTGTTCAATAATCGAGCACAAGAGCCACAGGAATCCATAGAGGCGTATACATCAGTTTTGCATGGCATGACGACAACGTGTAACTATGGCACACTAAACGATGAACTGATACGCGACAGGATTGTCTGTGGTCTACGAGAAAATAGCGTAAGAAGAAAATTGCTCCAGGAAGCAGATCTAACACTCACTAAATGCTTAGATATATGCAAAGCTGCTGGAAGCACAACCGTACCAATAAAGGCCATTGCTGGTGAACCTACTGAGCAAGCACAAGTAAATGCAGTAACCAGGAAGACGAGCAGAGAAAGTCAGCCCAGTAATGAGCAAAATATGGTTATGGAGTGTAAATTCTGTGGCCGTCGCCATGAGAGAAAGAAAGAAAAGTGTCCAGCATATGGTAAAACTTGTGCAGCATGTGGAAGACGAAATCATTTTGCCAGGAAATGTGATAGAAAGGGCAAAGAAGATGGAAAGAAAAAGAAGAAAGTATATGTCTTGGATCAAACATATGACACTGAAGGATCCATGGATGATGACGGAGTCTTGTCAGTTTCGTTTGATGACAAAAACAATAGCTTTCAAGTGAACACTATAAATAAGTCAGAATACTCAAATAGGATAATGGCAACAATGGAAATAGCAAACAAACCAGTCCGGATGCAGATAGACTGTGGTGCTACGTGTAATGTGCTACCAATACAACATGTACCAAAGGGGACGGTTATCAAGAAGTCAAGTGGTAACCTTAAGATGTATAGCAAGTCAAGAATGCCGATACTTGGAATTACGAATCTGTCAGTATGTAACCCCAAGACCAGTAAGAGATACAAAGTGGATTTTGTTGTGGTTAGGGGCAAGTACACACCACTGTTGGGTTCAGTCACAGCTCAAGTGATGAAATTGATAACTGTAGAACGAAACAATATGCAAGTGAACAATATAGACATTCAGCGTCCACTGTCAGATGCAGTGTGCGAAATTAACGTTGGTCCGACGGTCCGAGACCGACAGATTTCTCATCGGGCCGAAAGTTTTTAGCAACATGTCGGTCCTTATGACCGACTGAAATTTGGAATAAATGATGAAAATTTTCCGTCAAGACCTGTAACAGATGCAGATGATGACTGACTCTGAATCATGTGATTCAGACTTGAATGTCATGTACCTATCAATGTTTTCCACTGTGGGAGTGCGGGGCAACAGGGGATATTGATCGCACTTCGTGTCCTGGTAGTGAGGAATTCGATCTCTATGGTACGCCAGATGGGGGGGGGGGGTTGACAATGTCGCAACATAGTAATTTTTGTCTTGCGACTTTTTACATTTACGAAGAGTCTAATCCTTCCGATCGACGCGCATAGCACGGTGCAGCTAATGTTAACTAATGTTGGTAATGTTAGCATATCTGTGTCATATGACAACAACACCCAGTATCACTTCACTGGTTCCACACTTAAAGTGTTCGGAATTTACATGTACACAAATGTACATAAAATACAGCCCTTCATTTTATCAAACTGACTCTGTTTTCTTTGCTTTGATTTTCCATAGAAGTGTTCAAAACATAAACAGTTCATTGATGAGTTGAGACAAAATCCTACTGCGAGAAAAGTGCTGTTGACTAAACATATTTGATTTTGATGATGGAGGTATTTTTTAACCTCTATGGTTTTGAACTAAACCAATACAAGGACTAGATGTTACACAATAGCCCAATTGTGCTACCCGCAGTCGACAGTCAAGTTCACATTTCCCTGCATTTGTTTTTATGGACCGCTAGAACATCCTGCTTGCTCGTTGGTCTTTCACAAGGCCGACTGATACCACGTTATATCGACGTGATAACAAGTGTACATTTTATACAACAAAGCAGCCTTATCATAACAGTTTTGTCGAGTTGTACGATCCGTCGTGCATACTCACTCTAAGAGGCCGAGAGGCTTAAAATTGTTTCGATGTATATCTTTTACGACAGGCATGCAAAACTCACCGTCATTCTGGGCTGTAGGCCTAAATGTCACAAAAAATGACGTCTTTTAAGATTTTATGGTATCATTAATTGATTAACTGATTAAATGATAGTGGTTTTCAGCAGTATCGAGTGTCTGTCAAACTTTTCAGAGTCATTTTAATAACTTTAAGCTTTTAAAGGGTGATGAGACCCAGCAATCGCTAAGGCAAAACTTTTCGATCAGAAAATATGCATTCGTTTCCGCGAGTGGCATTCTATAATCGAGAAAAAGTTAGGATACCTGTCCTTTTAATTAAAAGTATAACATCATCTGTTTCTTCATGAATGCAACAGAGGCCACATTTAAGCATATTTATTTTTTGAAAAATATTGAAAGTAATCCATACGTCATATCAAAATACATACCAGGTATTTTCTCCCTTCTGTTTTACATTACAATAAAAAAGACAAAGTGATCAATGTTTGCATAAAAATTATTCATATACTCCCCTTACTCATGACTGTTTTCAGGGTACTAAGCTATTCACTCACTCTTTCACCACTCGCGTTGGCTAATTTCAGAAGTGATTTTCAGCTCGCCAACCATTTTCAAATCACAATATCACATGCTCCAGTGTAGTGTACAATTGTACACAGCAATGAAGAGAACACCATTCCCTATAGAAAGTCATGAGAGACAAACTTTCTCGCTCTCATCAGTCACATGTAGTCAGTGCATGAGCCTGTATTCCCGAGCCCCTTGGTGTTTGACATCACTTTATAGTCCGAGAGTGGGCCCTTATGAAAATTTTCTGTAGAAATTCTATTGAAATTGATGACAAAATTCAATTAAAGTGATACAGAATTTCTACAGAAATTCTACTGAACCTTTATGGAAATTAACGGAGTTTAATGGAGTTTTGGCCCCCTTTTTCTGTAGAAATTCAACAGAATTTCTGTATCATTTCTGTAGAATTTACAGAATTTCTATGTAAATTCGATACACGTATTACAGAATATCTGTAGCACTATATTGAATTTATACCACATTCTACAGAATTTTTATGTAGGATTTCTGTAGAACTATATTTAATTTCTGCACTCTTTTACAGAAGTTTGTTTGTCTTATACGAGTTCAATCTCTTAGAAAGTATGACAACAATATGTGTTAAACTTTTATTAAGTAAGGAGTACCACCTTATGATATTGCCATAGATACCAATGCAATGAATTACTGCAAAACTCACAAAAAATCAGGCAGCAAGTAAATTATAAACATGTAGTTTATTTCTAAAAGAATTATGATTAACAATCGTTCGAAACTTGATGAAACATACAGGGACTACAAAATATAAAGCAACCTACACATATGAATGCAAGGCCTACCTCTCCAGTCTAGCAGTTTTGAGTTGTCAACTCAGCCAAGTGCATAATTAAAGTGTTGTGTATCTTAACTCACGTAATTTTCAGTTGATGCTGCAATGTGGATCCCTACAGTTGTGACATATTAGTGAGCTCCCTTCTCCATAACACTGTTAGAATCTTTCTAATGGACCTTGGATCCTAATTTTCCATGGAATTTGGAGTTGAACTTTAGTACTTTTCATAAGAGCCATGTGCACTGTGGACTGCCTCAAGTTCAAATGAATAATGCGTGATTACACTATTATGTAATCAGCGCATTGTAAAGGCAGGAAACAATTTGCATAACAAAGCAAAGGCACAGGTCAGCTCACTTGACCTAGGATCTAACAAAGAGAGTCAGGTTGGTCTGTGTACAGTCATGAAATGTACGAAAGCAATGGCAAAAGGAATATGGTACAATTGAAACTGTATACATTTTCCTGGCACGTGTGTGTAAATGAAAATAACTTTTCAGAATTAAAGGGTACACGAGAATGTGCTTAGAACTCTCCATAGGTATATGTCACTACCTTTTCCTTATTGAAACCAGCTATATATATGTCACTGAGTTCTTATCAAAGCTCATGCCAACATGCAAAAACATGAACTTAAGTCTGAAACAGTGTAAACTGTGGGGAAAAAAACAGAAAAAAAATTACCACAAAAGCTATGGAACTGAAAAATTCCATAAAAAATATGTTTAATTTCTGCAGATTTTCTACAGAAAATTATCAGCAAACTTCAATAGAATTTAAAGTTTCTATACACATTAAAATTCTATACAGAATTGTATTGAAAATTTTCAATTGAATTTCAATGGAAGCATATTTCCATCAGATTTCCATAAAATATACAGAATTTCTATAGAATATCAGAGTTCA
Source organism: Ptychodera flava (assembly GCA_001465055.1). NCBI lineage: Eukaryota > Metazoa > Hemichordata > Enteropneusta > Ptychoderidae > Ptychodera > Ptychodera flava. The sequence goes on along the minus strand of LD343173.1, from coordinate 22,792 downwards.
ATAGAATATCTACAGACTATTTTCGTAAGGGGGGGATTTGACATGGCTAGAAAAAATGTCAAATTCTCCTGTTAGTCCCAAGGTCCCCCCCCGTGGTGGAAAACATTGATAAATGTGTGCGCATGACAGCAAGGAAGATGAGTGCTGTGATCTTTTTCAGATTCCAGATCATGTAGATGAATGATTTATGATCATTCACCTACACTATTCTGCAATAGTCCTTTTCAGAGAATATTTACTGACTCTATTGATAAAAGGACATGAAAAATTAAATATTACAACATTCAAAAGCATGGTATTGGTGGAGAAGTTGACTTTAATGGTCGTTAACAACTGCATTTATTGAGGACCGGCAGTTTTCTGTAAGGACCTGAAGCTTTGGCTTGGTGCAGGTCCTTATGACCTGAAGCTATTTTCTCTTAATTTCGCACACTGGTCAGATGTAGAGTTGGGTGAAGACTAACCAAAGAGAAAATATGTCAACATATGGTGATCTATTCAAGGGATTAGGTTGCATGGAAGGCAAGCTGCACTTGGAGGTAGATGAGTCAATTGTTCCAGCCATAATGCCGCCGCATCGAGTACCAGTTGCATTGAAACAAAAACTCAGAGATGAGTTGGATCGACTAGAGAAATGTGGCACTATAACAAAGGTGGATGAGCCTACCAAATGGGTATCAAGCCTTGTGATTGTGAAGAAATCTACGGGAGCCATTCGTGTATGTATTGACCCAGAACATTTGAATAGAGCATTGAAGAGGAGTCATTATCCCCTTCCAATCATTGAAGATGTTTTACCAGAGCTCACTAAAGCTAAGGTCTTCAGTAAAGCAGACCTAAAAGAGGGCTTCATGCAGATAGAGCTAGATGAAGAGTCAAGCTTACTGACTACATTTAAGACCCCATGGGGTCGATATCGATGGTTGAGAATGCCATTCTGTATCTCACCTTCACCTGAGTATTTCCAGCAGAAACTTGACCAGAACTTAGAAGGCCTGCCAGGTGTATATAAGATTGCAGACGATATTCTGATACTAGGTCAGGGTGATACCATAGAGGAAGCCAACAGAGATCAGGACAGAAACATGATAGGCCTGTTAGAACGATGCAGACAGAAAAATATCAGACTAAACAAAGATAAACTAGAGTTGAGACTCACTGAGATGCCATTCTATGGACATCTGTTAAACAATGAAGGCCTGAAGCCAGATAAGAAGAAAGTGGAAGCAGTACAAAAAATGGAGAAGCCAACAGATACAGCTGGAGTGCAGCGAGTGGTTGGAATGGTGAAATACCTATCAAAGTTCCTGTGTGGTTGATCAGATATGTGTGAGCCACTACGAAGACTCACTCACAAAGGTGTTGAATGGAAATGGTCTCGGGAACAAGATGAAGCGTTTGAGAAAATCAAACGAGCAGTGACTGCTGCCCCAGTATTGCGATACTTTGACCCTGGACTACCGACAGAAGGGCAGGGTGATGCATCTTCCAAAGGCCTTGGATTTGTACTCATGCAGCAAGGTCAGCCAGTCACCTATGCCAGTAGAGCGCTTACAGCTGCCGAGCAGAAATATTCACAGATAGAGAAGGAGCTTCTTGCTTAAGTCTTCGGTATGGAACGCAACCATCAGTATGTTTATGGCCGCAGAGTAACATTATGGACAGACCATAAACCATTAGTTTCCATACATAGGAAACCGTTAGCCTCAGCACCACGCCGTCTACAGAGAACAACTACGATGTGGAAATCCGCTATAAATGTGGTAAGGAAATGTACCTTGCAGACACTCTATCAAGAGCTTCACTAGATATTGGTGACAGATCTGAAGTAGAGAAAGAAGTAGAGAGTATTCACATGGTTGACTACCTGCCTATCTTTGAACCACAACTTCGTGAAATACAGGTGGAAACAGCTAACGACCCAACACTGCAGTCTCTAAAACAAACTATATTGAAAGGATGGCCAGATCAGAAGACTGACCTGCCACCAGAAGTACATGTATACTTCAACAGCAGAGATGAACTTGCAGTGCAAGATGGGGTCATTTTCAAGGGCCTGAGATGTGTTGTACCAATAAAGTTGAGGCCAAAAATACAAACAAAGCTACATAGTGCACACCTTGGTATACAAAGTTGTTTGAGGAGAGCCAGAAAAGTCGTTTATTGGCCAGGAATGAATGCAGAGCTGACAGACTTCATCTTCAAATGCGATGTCTGCAATACATACCAAAGAAATCAGCAGAAAGAGCCACTGATATGCCATGATATTCCAGAGAGACCCTGGGAGAAGATTGGTTCGGACATATTTACATTTAACGGTAGAGACTAACTTTGTACAGGGGATTACAACTCAAACAACTTCGAAGTTGACCGATTGTATGAGAAAACTGCAACAGAAATTATCAAGAAGACCAAGAGACATTTTTCAGTCCATGGTATTCCTGATCAGTTACACAGTGACAACAATCCCTATAGCTCAAGGGAGTTCCAGGATTTTGCCAAAGCCTACGAGTTTGAACATATCACAAGCTCACCAGAGTACCCCCAGAGTAATGGTAAGGTGGAGAATGCTGTGAAAACGGCAAAAACGTTGATGAAGAAAGCTGAAGAGGCCGGAACAGACTTTTACCTTGCATTGCTTGACTGGAGAAATACTCCAAGCGAGGGTATCGCAGCCTCTCCAGCACAACGATTATTTGGTAGACGCACCAAGACCCTACTACCTACGGCCAGGAAGTTATACTCAAACCAAAAGTAGTGGATGGTATACAAGACCAACTGTACAAAAGGAAACTTGTGCAAACCCAACACTACAACAGTCAGGGTGCAAAGGAAATGTCAAGTTTAATGAAAAGTGACATAGTACGCATCAAGCCACTTACCCATGAAAAGTCCGGAAAATGGATTAAAGCACAAGTACTAGGACAGGTCGATGTGAGATCATACAGTGTGAGAACCGAAGACGGACGAGTGTTCAGGAGAAATTGTAAATTCCTCAGGAAGTCCGCTGAGTCATTCATACCAGACTCTCCTCAATTACTGCCACGTCCATGAGTACAACCACAGAGAGTACTACCCCTGAGCAGCTACAGGTTCTTTCATCTCCATGGAAACAACCAGTTCAAAGCCAGATGAAATGTGAATCCAGAGATGTACCAGTGTCTAGTTCGCCCGTAAAACCAAAGTCGCCACCGAGAGTGGAGAGGAGCATGACTAGAACGCGCAGTGGTCGTGTGTCGACACCACCAACTTTATCTCAGAGGCTATGTTGCTTAAAGAACTGACTCATCTCTTAAACATTTGCATATAATCATTTGGAACAATTTTTTATTTGAGAAATTCCATGGTTTCGTTATTCTGTATTCATTGTGTTCTGAGATGTGCACATGCTTTGCAAAGAAGAAAAGGTGTAACGTTATGGACAACCTGTTAACCCCTGCAGATAAATAGTATCAGCTTGTGCATGCGCTTTTTGTTGTTGTTGAGGCACATGTTTTGAGCCTGGAATAAATCCACGTCCTCGCAGACAAGTTGTTGTTATAAATAACTTGTGTTCCATTCTTTCTTTGACGTCATTTGAGGCATGACGTTACACTCGATGGAAAGTGCATGAATCACCTGTTATATGCTGATGACATAGTACTGATTTGTCCTAGTGTAAAAGGTATCAACAACCTCTTGAATATTTGTACTCAATATGCTAATGACCATGATATTGTCTTTAATGCTTTGAAATCTAAGTGTCTTGCCATTTTGCCTAATATCCTTAATATTTGTAAGATTCCGCATGTGTACTTATCACCCCTTAGTTGGGATAAGTCCATGATTATGCGGTGGCCGCCTGAATGTTTAGGCCGAAGTCCGAGTGAGTTTAAGACAAAGTTTGACAGTGGTTGCAAGGCAAACGGGCCAATTGTGTGGCTGAGGTGCAGTTCTTTTGTTATGGCATTGGTGACGGCATCAGGATTGATCATTGCTTACTGAGCATTTCGAGTGTAATGTGGGGCGCGGTTCCTGCTGAAGCCGATGTCAGCACCATGAGTGAGGTCGTGGATGAGGCTGGCTGTGAATTGTTCATGCGGATTGTAGGGCAGGGCAGTTGAGAGCTAAATGAGGTTGATAAGTGTTGCTGATCATTTTGGTCAGTCGCATTACACATGGAGCACTTGAGTAGTCTACCATATTGGTAGGGGGTGTTGCATGAGCCACGGTTGAAAATCGACATACCAGAGGTGGGTCAGACTTTTTCTTGGTTGCCGGGCTCTCCAAGTTGAACGGGTTGTTGGCGCCGCTGTGCCGATTTGGGCAATCAGTCTTCACATGACCACATTGACCACAGGTGAAGCAGGAAGGACACTCGTGGTGTGGTTTGTTTTGGAAGTGTAGGAAATTGAGGTCTGGGTTTGGCTGGCTCCAGTTGACCCTGTCTGGGTAGCAGGCAGCGTACAGGCAGAAGGTTTTGTCACAGGCAGGCTAGGCCTCTGGCTTGTGAGTAGCAGCTTCGGAGGCGATGAAACGAATGTAGTTGGCCAACAGGATCGCAACATGTGGGTAGTAGAATGTTCAATATGAGGCAAAGATGATAAAGCACTGTAACCAGGTGTCAAAGTTGTACACAGTTTTCTTTTTCAACTCGCTTGTGAATGTGGCTATGCCAAGGTTTTCTGGGTCGTAAGCTACATGTATTATGACCCTCGATGTGCCTTCAAAATAGCGCCCTTAATTCGCATCGAAGATCACAAGTTTCTTTGATTTACCATTTCCCAACTGGAGTGTACGGGCTTCACCATACGTAGCGCGGACATGTGACATACACAGCACTGCCCATACAACTTCTGCTCCGACCAATATACTCGTATACTGCGATAAAACTACTCACTTTATTCCGGAACAACTACTATGCAATGCTGGCACGGATGTAGCGTCACGATAGCAAAACTCCACAAAGTTCCGTAGAAAAACTGGTAAATTCTTCCAGGCGAAACTGCACTAGTCCTCCTACATGCGCCCTGTCTAGAACTCTCTAGATTCTTTCATGCAAACAAAATGCGCATGCGACTATTTCTATCCTACATCTTTTACTTTCACAGCGCGAGGGCGCCAGACTACAAATTCACTTTCCAAGCCAAGCCAAGCTAAGTACAGGAGAACTGGGCGTCTCTACACCAGCCCCCAAATTGTTCAAGCAAACATTAACAATTTCCATCCTAACAAATTTAAGACGCCAACATCCATATGTGCCGAAATTACATAACAAATAGAAATGACAAATCGAAAAATTTGAAATCGAAATGCAAAGTCAAATGGTATTCCGATAATGCGAATACAATAATCTTCTTCTTAAACGTGAGAATCCATACATCCTGGACCATGCCCAGACCTCTTCCGGTCAAATCATGCTGCCAAGCATGATATCCTAACATCCTGGACCATGCCCAGACCTCGTCCGGTCAAATCATGCTGCCAAGCATGATATCCAATACATCTATAACTTATTAGATAATCAAATGCTGAACGTAGTGGGTAGACTGGCCACTACTTGAGATCGTTGTTATTATAGCTGCTGGTAACTGCAACCACACCAATACCACTAAGTATGTGCTTCCAGCAGTGTGCACAACTTATCATATGGTCTCTCTAAAATATTAGATCTGGTCTTTACCAATACACGTCGCACCACACCTTTCTGGTCAGGCATAACTTTGACGATTACACCCAAAGGCCATGCATTTCTGGAGGTGCTCTCATCTTTTACCAATACGACATCTCCATCTCGTAAGTTTTTCTTGACTTTCAACCATTTCTGCCTTTCTTGCAGGGAAGGTAAGTATTCCTTTGTCCATCTTTTCCAAAACAAATCTGACAGATACTGCACTTGCTTCCATCTTTGTGCAGCATACAAGTCACTCTTCTCCGTCACGCCAGGAGGCATTGTTGCTCCCTTCATAGTAAGCAACATGTTGGGTGTCAATGCTTCCAAGTCTCTAGCGTCGTCCGACAATACTGTAATCGGGCGGCTATTAATGGTGTGCTCCACTTCACACAGGAAAGTATGAAAACTATCATCTGTAAGTTGTTGTTGCCCAACAATGACATTCAGCAACTGTCTGATGGTGCGAATTTGCCTTTCCCATACTCCACCAAAATGGGATCCATACGGCGGGTTAAACTTCCATTCTATACCTTCTCTCAACAGGTTTTCCTTGATCTTAGCCTGATTCCATTTCTCGAGCTCCTCCTTCAACACTCTATTCGCTCCAACAAAATTGGTACCATTGTCGGATCTTATTGACTTCACTGGTCCCCTCCTAGATATGAATCTTCTCATTGCATTGATGAAAGAATCCGTACTAAGAGACTCTGCCACCTCTATGTGAACAGCGCGTATGGCTAAACAAGTAAATATCACACCATATCGCTTTACTGTACTTCTCCTTATCTTCA
>LD343173.1:0-15918 GCA_001465055.1 Ptychodera flava | reverse complement strand
ACTGCTTTCTTCAATTTATACCAACTTGAGTAATAGTGTATCAGTTTTTGCACCGTTTCCTCTGCATTAACGGATGTTGTACTAACCGTCACTTTGCCAGATGTCTTTCTTTCTTCTGAAACGACGGGCACAGTTTCTTCTTCTGACCTAACGGATACTCTATGCACTAGTGCTGATTTCTTCACTTCTGCATCTTCTGGATCTAGCTGTGTACTGTAGCTATCACTTGGCCATTTGTCTTGTGTCTTCAACAAGAAATCAGGACAACCCCTCCATCTTTCATTCTTCAGAAAAATTCTGACCTCTAGAGCACTCATCTGCTGGGTTTTCACTGGTATTAAGGTAGCGCCAGTTCGCTGGATCGGATCCTCCTCGAATCACTGCTATTCTGTTCGCAACAAAGGTATGAAATCTCGTGGTATCGTTGTTTATGTATCGCAACATGGTTCTGCTATCGGTCCAAAACACAGATTCGTTGATTGGCAAATCCATCTCCTTTCTGAGAAGTTTGTCGAGCCTTACTGCTACGGTAGCTGCAGTTAATTCCAATCGTGGAATCGATATTTGTTTCAATGGGGCCACTCTTGCTTTGGCCATCATCAATGTGCTATGAATGTTCCCACTTTTGTCGATCAACCTGAGATACGACACAGCACCATAACCATTTTCACTAGCATCTGCAAAGTGATGTAGCTGAGCCACGTCCACTTCACCAAAGTACTCAGGCTTTATACATCTAGGTACCATGAAACTCTCTTCTAATTTTGGTAGGTCACTTAACCACTTCTCCCAAACTTTCCGTTGTTTCCCAGGAATATCATCATCCCAGCCTAGTTTTGCCTTACACAACTGCTGCAAAAGCATCTTGGGTGGCAGTAGTGCTGCGGTGCTACCATACCCAGTGGGTCATATAATGAACTAACCACTCCGAGAATTCCTCGTCTGGTCGTTGGTTTCTCTTTAGTACGATTTCTGAATTCGAATACGTCAGATTCCACATTCCATTGCATACCTAGTGCATGCTCCGTGGGCAAGTTATCTTGCTCCAAGTCTAAGTTGTTTACGTCTGTCGCCCTTTGTTCTTCAGGTATCGCTTCCAAAACTGGACGCGTATTACTGATCCACTTCGTGAGCTTAAACCCTGATTTCTTACAGGTGTCAATCAGCCCTTCAGCCAAAGTCTTCCCTTCTGTCACAGTTGAGGTTGGCTTCAACATGTCATCAACATAGAAGTTTCTGGAAATGGTGTTCTTGACACTCAGATCAGAGGTATTGTCTGAGGATTTCTTCAACGCAAAATTGGCACAACTAGGTGACGATGTAGCCCCGAAGATGTGCACTGTCATTCGGTACTGGACAGGAGGTTCCTCTACACTACTTTTTGGCCACCACAGAAAACGCTGGAAATCCCGGTTTTCTTGCGACACACCTACTTGAGAGAACATGGCCTCTATATCTGACATTAGTGCTATCTGCTCTTCACGGAAACGTATGAGCACTCCTACAAGTGAAGTGGTCAGATCCGGTCATTGCATCAACTCCCTGTTCAAAGAAGTTCCCTTGTATTCTGCGCCACAATCAAAGACTACCCGGATTTTCTGTTTTTGTGGATGGTACACTCCATGGTGGGGAAGATACCATTTCTTTCCAGGACTGCCTTCCAATTCTTCCTGTGGCACCCTTTCAACATAGCCTTTGTCAATGATACCTTCCATGAAGGCAGTATACTCTTGACGATAGTCATCGTTGTTTCTAAATTTCTTCCTCAGCTGAGAAGGCCAATATTCAACTGCCACTTTGTTGTTCGGCATTGTAACAAAGTCATCACGAAACGGTAATGGCACCTGATAATGTCCATTAACAAACTGCGTCTGTTCGTTCACGATCTTCATGAATTTTAGATCTTCAACAGAATCTTCGGGTTTGTCATCTATGATACGCTCGCTGAACTCATGATTGAAGAGGTTGATTAACTGCTGGTCAATCGAAGGTCCAACTTGTATTCTACAGACTGTTGCTGCAACTTCATTTGCTGACATGCCAGCCCCCATAAGGAAACCATTCATGACCCAGCCTAAACGGGTACGTATGGCAAATGGTCCATCTCCAATACTGTTTATCACTTCCCATGGCTCAAACGCTTCAGGAACGTTACCACCGATGAGTAGGCCAATATCCTCATCTATCTCAGGCAGATGTACCTTTTGCAAATACGGATACTTGTTGATTTTGTCTTGTGTAATGATGTTATCCCTTGAAGCAGGAATTTTTTCTTGTGTGTACATAGCTGGAAGTTTAATGGTGTAACGCTCATCAAGATCTGAAACTTCTAGACTTTTGACAATACGACTATCAACTGATTTACTTCCAGTGATGGTGTTCAGCGTAAGTTTTGTTTTCTTGCCACCGACGTTCAGTTGTCGACGAAGTGTTTCAGTACAAAATACTGTGTCACTGCCGTTGTCAATAAAGGCATACGTTCGTACACTAATACCACTTGATCTGCATTTGACCTTGACAGGAATGATCACTGGTCTATATGCACGCTGTTTGTTTTCTGCAGTCTGATGTGAGGCATCAATCATCCCCACTGTTGTTACTACTTTGTTTTCATACTGGTTTTTGGTGTTGTTGAAGTGCAATACCGTCGGATGTGTCTTGCCACATTTCCCACACGTCAGCTTGTTTGTACAGTCTTTCACCAGATGTTTTCCATTTTTCAGGCAACCAAAACATAACCCTTTCATTTTGATAAGCTGTTTTTTGTCATCATAGGATTTGTCAGCAAACACTTGACAGTCTTGAATTTCATGTGTATTGTCTGCACAGCACAAACACAGAGAAACAGTCTCTGTGCTGACTGCGTAGGTGTTGCGTTTTTGTGTACCACTAGTTGCTTTCTTGCTGCTCTTTGCTCCCTTGTTTTTGGATGGAATGGTAGCAAGATTGCCAAACACCTCTTGGGACATGATTTAAGCTTCCCTGTTGACAAATTCCACCAGATCTTTAAACTGCACTGGCCGAACTTGTGTAATGCTGTATGTTTTACTGCGCCATCTGTCTCGTAACATGAAAGGCAGTTTGTATACCAACATTTGTAAGTTTTTGTAGTGGTTGAGCTCTCTCAAATGTGATTCACCTTTCATCGCGTTTTCACACTTTGTCAGGAAGAGGGCGAAATCTTTCAAGGCGGTCTTATCCTCTGATTTCAATTCCGGCCTATCTTCTGCTTGCTTGGTGTAGGCTCTGGCCATCACATACGGATTACCAAACTCAGTTTCAAGCAATGTCCTGGCTCTATCATACCCTTCATTTGCTTCCATGTGAATGCAACTGCTCACTATTTCTCTCGGTTCACCACATGTGTATTGCTCTAAGTAATACAAGCGATCATCAGGATCTTCAGTGTTGGATTCAATGCCATGTCGAAAGGCGCTCATGAATGATTTATACTGCAATGGGTCCCCTGCGAATATGGGTATTGCTTGTGGTGGTAAAGCAGCATGTTTGTTATGCTCAATCAACAGTTTAGTAACTGCGGCTAGGTTATGATCACTACAGGAACTATGGCTACTATTGCTACCTGTACACAACCCAAGATCAGAACCAAATTTTGTCTGCTTGTTTACCTCAGTTTTTTCGGGTTTTCTTTCTTCTGAACTGTGCACAATACTGCTAACAGGACTATAAGATTTACTAACATCTAGACTATCACATGTGTGAAAGCTGCCCAAGTTGCTAGCACTGGTACTTTTCTTCTTGATGTTGCTGTAAAATGTAGGGGTGTTTTAAATAAATCTTGTAAGTTGTACTCATGTAAGCTACTTTCATCTTCACCATCCTCAAAACGACGGTACACTTCAATTTTTGCATTCTGTTCAGCAATTTCGGTTTTGATATCCAACAATTGCCTTTGTTTATTTATTTCCTTCTGTTGCAAATCCATTTCTGTTTGTAATTCGTCTAATTTATGGTTTTCCTCCAAACCAGCTAACCGAGTCATCAATGCAGCTCTTTTTGCTGCAGCTGCTACTATAGACGCCTTGCTGTTAACACTGCTACCACATGAGGACACACGTGATGATACCCTGCTTGATTTTGCTGATTTTAATCTCTGTTTTTCACTACCAGCATGAGACACGCTATCTTCTGGCTTAATAGTGTCTGCCAGCATAGAATCATGCAGCTCATGGTGAAATAGCCAGTTATCGACCACATGTCGGAATTCATCAAACCCAGTCATACGTGGTAATGACCAACTGGTATACATTTCTTGTTTTTTCTCATCATCCAATAATTCATGATGTGACCTGGTGGATTTCAATCTTTCACTTTCAGCTTCAATGAGCTTGTCTGTTTTCTTGGAGACACGCTTCGAATTTTCTGGATTACCAGGATGTGGGTTTTTATTCTCTGTTTCCACCTTAACCCTCGTTTCATCATTGGTGGCCATTTTGCTTCGAATACAGTATAAATTCACGGTGCTGAATAATACTAAAAATGCCCAGATCAACAGTAAATGCAGTAAAGTATTACACAGTGGCCTTGCAAATTCAGACATGCGCAGTGGTGTTTATTGTCCACGTGCGTCAGTTCTCCACTGGGAAACTGCGACCATGCCGCGATTAAAAAAAAATATTGTCCTACCAGATTTCCCGGGCTGTTTCCTACCAGACTTGTGTTCAGGTTTCCACTGCACAGTTCCTACCCGATTGGACAGTTCTCCTCGAACTAGTTTCTCAGTTTTTCTACTATTATGACCCTCGATGTGCCTTCAAAATAGCGCCCTAAATTCACATCGAAGATCACAAGTTTCTGTGATTTACCATTTCCCAACTGGAGTTCAGGGGCTTCACCATACATAGCGCGCACATGTGACATACACAGCATTGCCAATACAACTTCTGCTCCGACTAATATACCCGTAAACTGCGATAAAACTCAGTGTTTCCGCTGCCGTTCGCCAATTAGGCAATTGGCGAATGGAATGTCCATTTGGCGAATATTTTTGAAGGCCAGTTCGCCAGCCTGGCGAATCCAAATTCCTAATGCGGAAGTGTTGAGTCATTGCCACTGTTTTCCCTCTTGGCCTAAGGGGTTTAAAAATGGGTGGTATTGCGCACGCTCTGTTGACTTTTAAACAATAGTCTAGGGGGTTTAAGCTGAACGTCGCTGAAACGTTTTTAATCACCCGCCATGATTGATTTGAATAGCACGCATGGTGCATTGTGACGGGTCGCTTACATAATGACCTCTTACGTACAGAAAAGCAGCCGACACTGATCAAAGTTCAATAGGGCCAGCAGAATGCAACCCGATAGCCAGAGACCCTGAATCAGTAACGGTAAAAACTCAGTCACTGGCGAGCTCCACTGCCTGTACAAGTGAAAACGGCAAGAAACGCTAGAAAACGTGACCAAGGGCAGTGTTGAGAAGAAACGTAAATTACAGGAGGAATGGTTTGTCGAATTCCCTTAGTTGATTTTTGAGAAATGTTTTTCTGTAAAGTGTGCCAATCAGCAGGGCAGAACAATATTTTGACATCTGGTCGGTCATATGAAGTTTTTAAAAAAAGACAACTTCACCAAACATGAACGCACTGCAGGGCACAGACTGGCCAGTAAACTGTAAAGCCCCCCAGCAAAAAATGATTAATGAGGATTGCAATTGTAGGCCCTGATATAGAGCAATTTGACTTTCAAAACAGTCTTTGAACTTTCACTGTTTGGTCAAATATGAAAGACAGAAGAATATTTTGTTCTGGTGTACTTGGTAAACTAAATGAACATGAATCATCAAGTATTCCTTTCAGAGAAGGACTTGTGGAAAAGCTGAATGCTTTTAGAGAGATAATGGATTGTGAAAGTGAAGCACTGGCTCTAGATCTGTCCAAGAAAGTACATGTATCTTGATCTGTCAGTGTGGGGACAGTGTTCAACAATGTGTTGATACAGTATCATGACGAATGAGAAATAAAAAGTTGTTCACATGACTGTGTTAAAAATATGTGTGTGTACATGTGTATGTTGTTTTCTTTGAAATTTACCAGTGTTCTCCCTGGAGCATTAAAAAGCATTAAAATCATTACCATAACAATTGCATGTATTGTTATGCAAATTAGCCACTATATGATTTTTTTTCCTGGGGAAAACTCTGTGGGTCACGCTCATACTGAAACATTTTGGTTGCAAAGTGGTGGCTAATCAGTTTTGATGCTAATTAGCCAGTATGGCTAACAGAAAAAATTAGCCAGAGGAAACACTGAAACTACTCACTATTTAATCCAGATCAACTACTATGCAATACTGGCACGGATGTAGTGTCACGATAGCAAAACTCCACGAAGTTCCATAGAAAAACTGGTAAATTCTTCCAGGCAAAACTGCACTCTAAGTCCTCCTACATGTGCCCTGTCTAGAACTCTCTAGATTCTTTCAAGCAAACAAAATCGCATGCGCCTATTTCTATCCTACATCTTTTACTTTCACAGCGCGAGGGCGCCAGACTACAAATTCACTTTCCAAATCAAGCCAAGCTAAGTACAGGAGAACTGGGCGTCTCTACCGCCCCTGTGTCTATACATTATGCAAAACAAAAATAATCTTTCCACCAGTCAGCTTATATTGAAAACTCTCTGAATGATTCACAGTGTGTCTATGATTAATCTAAATGTTGCCATGGTGTTGAATAGGCAGGTACTGCATGGACCTGAGAACAAGTTTGGCTTCTCTGTTGGATGACTTGGTGCCATATGTTGTGAGTTCAAACCCAATTGAAAACAATGCATAACCAAAACAACAATAACATCATCTGCTATTATTCTTCATTGCAGCTCGTGAGGCCCCTGAAATAAAGAGTATACATGCCAATACAAGTCAACCGTATGAAAATGATACAATTTTGATCACATGTTCAGCTGATGGTGTACCACCACCCACCCTGAGTTGGCATGATTCAATGGACAATGAAATAATGGCAGACAACAAGCATAGCTTCAATCATGACAAGTCAGAACTGAATGTCCATGGCCTTACAAGGGACAATGATGGAATGTATATATGCAAGGCTACAAACAGCGAAAATACAGCTAGTGAAACACTAACTTTTGTTGTAAATTGTGAGTAGTAGTTTGATGATGGTACAATAGCCATGCTTGTACTTAGTCTTTATGGCCTTCTATAGGTTTTGTAGACTTAGGATATACCACAGAAGGGCTCAACCATGAAGGGCCTATATGTCACATGGCTAAGGTTTGCACAACCATATAAGCATATTAAGGTAGTATGGGATTTATCATATGGAATATAATGCATGTTGTGAAAATAATGATCACCAGACTCTTTGAGATAAAATATACTTGCAAAGCAAACATCAATTAGCCCGTCCATATTGGAAAGTCTAATTTGTTTGTTTGCTTAGCTGTTGAGAAGAACAATGGTTGCATCCTACTACAACTTGATGATGACATCGTTTGCTTACCTGCAGAAGCATAATACAATATATTTGTGCAGATATAGCATTGAATAGAAATTATGGTGTAAGAACAATAGCTAGAGAATGCACAGTACAGTATTGGAGTGAAATCTCATCTTAGGAAAATGTTTGAGTAAATGTAGTATGTGCATGCAAAATGAATGCCTTTTGCTCAAACTTTCCTCAATTAAAATTGCAACCATCTTCATACCAAATCAAATATAAAATCAGGGCTCTCCATGTAAGGTTTGCTTCTCTAAAGAAACAAATTAACTAACACTTATCAATGTTTGAAAATCAAATTGGCCAACTCCCACGTGTTCACTCTATAGGGGAATATAAATTTTTTGTAATTTCGAAAAAAGTACAATCATGAAATTTTTGTCCTACTCAAAGAGCTTTAAAAAAGAGCTTTTTTAAAGTGGGCGCCACAAGTGGTCCATCAGAAAAGTATTGTAAAATTATGAGAGTCTGAATATCTGTCCCCAAGGTGCATTCTATCTTAAAGAAATATGATGCAATCAAGGTGACACAGAAATCATTATGTACTTGACATTGAATGACAGCTGATAATTTTTCTGTGTGGCATCCAATTTCACATAAATGTACTTCTGATTTACTTTCAATTATTTTTAAAAACTCGACAAATTACGAATAAAGCCTGTATTAAACACTTGCTTTGAAGAGGAATTTGGAAACTTGGTACAGACCTTGAGTTAGTTTGTTTAGGAATGGAAACTTTTTATTGATAGCAAAGCACATGGCAACCAGAGTAAAATAGGCAAGAAAGACATGAAATGCCCATGTTTTCATAAAGTTGACTGCAATGTGATATGATGGCATACAATATGAATGATGCACTGTTTTCCATAACATCACACAATAACATGGCTCACTTAAGAAAATTAAGAGAATATGCACGATAGCAACAGAGACGTTTTAAAAGAGCTAATACATTGTATTCAAAAAATCAAATCTTGCGGAGAAATCAAGTATGGTAGTCTTTAGAAGAATTTTGGCAATCATCATATCTTTGTGGAGATAAATACCGTTTATTTGAAGAACCACAGGATGTTTCCATATTCAGCTAACAAAGGTTTCAGTGTTGTTTTACAATGGCTGCCATTATGCAATATTATAATTATAGTACTGTGTTTTACAAATCTACTTAAAATATTTATCTATAAACAAATAGATTTACCAGATTGGCCTTGGCCTAGTTGCAGCGTCAATGAACCAGATGAACAAGGCTTTCGACAAGTAGGTGATATGACAGAAATTATTTGTGAAGCTGTAGATGGAAGACCATATCCTAGCCTCGGGTGGTATAAAAGTGATATGCCAATCCCAAATACAATATACAGCACACCTTCACCTGATGATAACAAAGGCAAGACGACTTCAAGGCATTCATGGCAGCTCAATTTATCTGATAATGGATTGGTATATCATTGTAAAGGCCAACATGGACAACGTTACAGCGCAGAATGTCACATTGGAAAGCTTGATGTCAAATGTAAGATATACTTATGCTAGTTACTTAAAAGTACCATGAAAACATATTTCACAGTTATTCATATCATATTATACACTTTCATTTTTCATTTACATTTATATGTATTTATATTCACTTAAGGTAATTCTAAAGAAATTTTAAATAAGGGACAGCATTTGCAAAATAAGTTATCTACATTATGCTTTCATTTAATAGCCGTGTGCTTTCTTCAGACATTACCCAAGTAATATCAGTAAAATAGATAAAGAGAGTACCGACTTAGCCATATGATTAATTTCAATCAGATGTTAATTACCCTGCGCCTCAAAGGTCAATGGTCAACTGGCGAGGAAAAATTTACACAACAGTAAAACACTGGAGAAAAGGCACATATTAATCTACCACAAAGGTGTGGGCCTCAAAAACGTCACAAGCCACACATCCTGTGGCCGCCCCACCCAAAATGACCAGAAGCAAAGGTAAAACCTGATGAAATTACAAAACTGGTTAACGCAATTCAAGAAAACTTAACTATTTTGGTAAACAACAATGCTAAAAATCTAAGTCAATGACGCTGTACCTTCTCTAATGTGTGGCCAGGTCAGGTAATTGGCTGTTGGCATGGAGTTATTGGTAAATAGTTGATGATGTAGGGGCATGAGGTGCGACATGGACCCAAAGAACCTAAAAGATGATTAAATACATCAATCAAAAAAAATTCTAAGCTACAGTATAAACTGCCTAAAGATAGTTCAGTGTGGAAAAAAGGTTAAATAATTCAGAAATAAGAATTAACAGTCCAAAATAGTAATGACGCACTTCCCTATTGACCTGAGTGCATGTGAAATACACAACCTGGCATCTGTAAATTAAATGTACACCAGGTGATCATTTTAAGTCACTTTTAACTGTTTTTTTTAGGGATATTCCAAAGAGTCCTATGGAAATGATGAAAAACGCTTATCTGGTCTTGTGTTTGTAAAACCTCATGGCTGATAATTGTCATAGTAAAAAGTGAAGAAATTACTGTTTTTAATAGGCATATTTTCCTTGAAATACATGACCATGTAAAGAATATATGCTAAAAGTGTTTAAGAATAAATTTCTTTTCAAAAAATAATTTAATCTGTGACCAAAGGATTTTGATTCTTTGGGTTTAAAAATTCAAAATTGCAATTTGTTCAATCATCTTGTGCAGTGCAAAATTTATAAAATGACTGAAAAATAAAAAAAATTGGCAGAATTACAGTCTTTGTGATGTAAAATCATGGGTTGACATCACGATAATTGTTAATCTGTTCGAAGTACTTTCTATAATTTAAAAAAGAAGAGTTCATGCAGAAACGGTAACATATATTGTCAGCAATGTAGTGTTAATTTTGACTTTACATCAAAATATGCCTTTGCTGGATACCAAATATGTAGGGCGAAATATTAAAATCAGCCGTGTTCAGCAAAATCCACACAACAGCATTGATCCTTTTCTAATTTGATTTGATTTGCTTATGTTATCCTTGTATGACAGTCAGTACAATATGGAACTTGAACACAACACAGTGAATAAGTATGCTGTAAATGAAATGGTGTGGCTGCATCCACATGCAGCAATAGGAGTGCCTTTGTCTCTCACCCCTCATTTCCAGCCTGTCCCATCCCTGAAAAAATAGTTTGGTCTTATATTTATAATGTTAATAATTTCTGTATTTGTTAAAATGTACACATCTCAAAAACTTTTGATCATAAACATTTTCATTGTTTTTTTATAGCTGACCAGTCAATTAACCTGTTTATTTTGAATATTTGCGCATTTTTTCTCAGTATTTGACATTTTCAGAATAGCTTCTTATTCATTTTGTCATTTTCTAAAAGTTAAAATGCTCCTTTGTGTGGTCAAGCTTTCCACAAGCATCAAATGTTCAACAGTACTTCATATAGGAAGGTCTGCCTCTAGAGGGCGGGCATCATGAATAGTGTTTGTTAGTTATTTCCTCCACATAAACTTCTGATTGTACTGTAAACATTGAACATGGCCGACGTCCGATTTTCCTGTCTAAAACTTTCACTCATTTTCGTTCATATGACTCTGAAACTCAAGGAAACGATTGGGAACAATGAGTTATCTTGAAATATTGAGGTACTCGCCGATATTTTGCAAAGTTAAATGAGAAAAAATGCAAGGAAAATGCCGACAGGTTTACACAATGACCGTTTTCAGACTCAGAGGCATATGATCATCTGCAGATTATGCAACAGGCCCATATCACGTGAGGCCATGAGGGGATATCCACGCAACTCAGTACAAAACACTAGCGCACACAGGGTGAGCAAACACAAAGTGAGTACCCCTAATGTCAGCTCAGTAGTCTGTAATAGATCGTAGTCAACTAAGAACCTTAGAGAAAGGCTTACATGTAACACTGTGGCTATGCTGCTAAGTCCCTTTTGATTTTTGTCACAGCTCAAAATCGTTCTCCTTCACCTCAACCTGAACCATGAACACCCCCACCAGTTTATGATATGACCCATCACAATGGCATAACGTCAACGGATCTTGACAGACGGAAGTATTGACAGACGGAAGTAGTTGACACCAGCATACTGGTTTTCAACTCTAATACCTTCTCTGTCTATAAATAGACACGAGAAGGTAAAACTCTAAGTATGGTGGCCCCCATCTTGCTTATGTAGAAATGAGGGAAGGATCAAACCAGGAATGGCACCCATATATAGCGGCCCATGCCTGTCCTATATATGAGTGCAGAGTACCAATTTCCATTTTTCTGTTCAACAAGTCATTGACAATGACACAATCCCCTCTTGTTAATAGGTACTTTAACTCCTTTCCTGTCAAGTCCATATTTCAACACCAGGTCAAGCTGGTTAAAATTAATGAAATACAACATATTCCATATGGTGTATTTTAACATAATACTGTACATTTGTAGGCTGTTGAAAACAAAAATACTGTTAACTTGATGATACTTAATTATTTATTTATTTATTTATTTATTTGACTAAAGATGCTATAACAGACCAAGCCAAGTGAGTGAAAAAACGTCGTGTTTGGCTCAAAACCCCTTTATACTGACTTGGCTGATGGGTAATTGATACTGTATGGCAGGAAAAGGGTTATTTACAAGTCCTCTGAGAGGGCTACGGTAAGCTGCCATACTAAAAATGGTCAATAAAATGAATCAAATAGTATCTTATCAACAGGATGCTGCCAAACATTTTTGCATCCTATACTAACACTGCCAGATTATCACCGGTACCACATTTCATAAAGTTTGATGCAGTACTTTGGACATTCACCCTACAAACAAAAATCCATTATGTAAATGCAAACTACCCATTAATTTATATATATGTATGATACGACTAAGTGCCAATGATTTGTATTAACAACACTATGAGATCAAAATCTGTACCAAGTTTAATAACAAAGTATTTGTGGATATATCACTAGAATTAGGAAAGTTCATTACATATACAATCACCAATTGATTAACTTAACACTGATAAATGTCTTTTTCACTGTTAAAGCAATTTGAGCTCAACATCTGTACCAAGTTTCATGAAATTTGATGAACTATTTCTTGACATATCAGCCTAATTACCAAAATCCATTAAATATGCAAATAAGCAATTAATTGATAAGAAACTGCTACATATCTTTGCACGGTATTTGACCACTGGCAGGAGGGAAAAAAAATCTGTACCATGTTAAAATAAATTTGATACAGCATTATTAGACATATGATAATAATTATGAAAGTTCATTAAATATGTAAAAAAGCAATGAAACTCCTTAATGTGTTCACAAAGTATTATGATGCTGACAGATCAACATCTGCTCCACATTTCATAAAATCTAAAAGTATTTCTGTAGATAGCCCACTAATAAGGAAAAGGAAAGAAATATGCAAATTAGCAATTAATTAACATGATACTGCTAAGTATCTTTGTACACTATTTTAGGGCTATGTGCTAAAGATTCCTACCATTTGTTTCATTAAATCTGCTGCAGTATATTCTAGACATCACCGTATATTCTAGACATCACCTTAATTGCAAAAATTCATCAAATATGCAAAATAGCAATTAATTGATGCAATACTGACATATGTCGTTGACTGATATTAGAACTCTCTGTGAAAATCATCTGCACAAAGTTCCATCAAATTTGGCACAGTTGTACCAAAAACAGTGCTCTCATCCAGAATTATGCAAATTAGCACTTATTATGCATGCCACACCAATATAAATTGACATGCATATGTATGCTACAGTGTAGTATCCCTGTACCAAGTTTAAAAAGAATTGGCACAGGCATATCTCAGATATCTGCACTCACGAGCCCCTATGCATGGACACAGCACTAATATTAATTTCATCCTTGAACCCCTGTGGATTATACCTGGGGACCCTGTGGATGGATATCGAATACAGGAAAGTAAACGGCTGTCACACAGCCATTTTTGATTGAATTATTACAAAAATCGGCGTGCATATATATGTGAACAAGAATAAAAGATGTACTAACTTTCAATGGAATCGCGCCCGGCATCGCTGAGAAATTTACATGAACGAATGCATCGCTGAGAAATTTACATGAACGAATGCACAGTCATCAAATATAAGAAACAAAATGGCTGCCACACAGCCATTTTAGACCGGATACAAACAAAATTCAATGTGCATATCTATAACATATAGAGTAATCTATGTACTAAAGATGTGCTGTGAAATCACAACATCCTATGTCCAAAGCCCCTGGGAAGCAGAAAAGTGGGCCAGGCTCCACTCCCCTAAAAGGGCAAAAATCCCACACATAGCCTGTACAGGGCAAATGTCAGCCACATCAATCTTCTGAAATGAAATAACAAATGCTGTGCCCGGCCTGCTATGCTTAAAATTGAAAAGAGCTAATATCATTGACTGAGGTTCACCTGAAGTTCCCGAAACTGCAACATATTGAACCGAATGACACCACCTATATCGTGCTTATTCTTAGTGATTTCCCCATTCCTGAGGATTCCATAGAAGGCTGTTAGAAACATTGCTCTGAATAAACAACACTGATAAGCTGATGTAATAACATCTGGAATGGTCTTAACTAGACAATGCAGAATATCACGTGTGATAGGAGACGAGTACCCAGTTTATGCTCTAATGTGCGATATAAATGAACCAGTTTGTGTACCATAAAAGAATTGGTTAGGTCTGAAAAACCTGCAAGTTTATGAACATAGCTTATGCCTGACAAGTAAGTTGACACAGTGGATGGGGCTAGGTGCTGTCTGGAAAGGTAACCAATAAACAATGCAATAGCCGTGTCTGAGATTGGTAGTGATGGACAATGCACCCCAAATTGGCTGCCTGTGAACTGTATAAAAAGTCTCCATGCACGTCTGAGAGTGGTAGTGATGGACAATGCACCCCAAATTGGCTGACTGTGAACTGTATAAAAAGTCTCCATGCATGTTGGTATGTTTCCTAGATGAACAGACAGTTAAGGGCTTGCAGCAGAAGCCTGCTCACTTCCACCTTCAATTGATTGGTAGAAACTGTGAGGGGATTGGAGTTGGGTTGGTATCCATGCCCTGAGCCATAGATTTGAACTGGCCCACCTGCCAGTTGCCTAGAAACTAGAACCCCCTGACTGGTAATGTCATTGTTAACTGATTGGGCTACAACTGGAGATGTAGTAGCTGTGGCTGGGCTTGCGGAGGTGAAAAGGCCAGCATCCTTTAAACCCTGGATGACTGTTCGCGACATAATGGCTGCTAATGCACTGGTATCGGTGCGAGTCCAAGAAGTGACACTAGGTGTTCAAACTGCAGCAACAAGTTGTTCACTATGTTGACTGGTACTGGGAACTTGTAGGAATTCTTGAATAGGTTCAACTGCATGTGGAGGATTGACCAATGCTCTCACAGGGACAGCAAATGTTGTTGTTGATGAAACCTTGCGTTAAACTGTAGCTGCTCTGGTGGCCGATGCTTTTCGCTTCGGTGGCATGCTGTTGATAAAGAGAAATACTAACAGCAAGTAAAGTGGACTAGACCTTTGGCCCTATTGGCTAATGATAAGAATAGTCATGCCAGCATAGGGAAGAAAAATAAAATAACGCTTGCGTTGCATAATAAAATGTAAAAATTGTAAACCCTTCACCCTGGTAACACATTAATTTAAGTACAAAGAAATTAAAATAACCACTGCATAAATTAAACAGTGCACGTGGCTACAAATTAAACCAACCCTTGAAACAGAAGGTAAATCCAACCAATAATATTGGTAAACCACTCTCGCCTGACAAGGTATGTGAGAGGTTACAAAAACAGCACTAGTGCAAATGGCCACCAAAATGGTTACCGTGTAAGATATTGCACTAATCATGCTGTAAAAAGGGAATATACATTCATTGGGTAATTAAAACTATGCAAATAAAATGCATACATAAGTAATACGTAATAAGGTATATACAACCAAAATTAATAAATGACAGTAAAACCACTGTGTCATGACGAGATATGTCAGTGTGAGTGGCAACAAAAACAATTGAAATAACCCCAATATGCAAGTACGCAAGGTTGAAAAGTGTAAACGAATGTACGGAAACTGATAACACCGACACTACTGGCAGTACTGCAGCATCAAAACACGCTCAAATTAACCGTAATGATTTCTCAACAAAGCGTCGATAGTATCCTGTAAATCCAAGAAATGTCTTTAGCTCTTTAATATTCTTTGGGGTGGCCCAATTCTTCAAAGCTTCTATCTTGCTGGGGTCAGGGCTCACGCCATTTTCATCAACTTTATGTCCAACGTAGGTAACTGTCCTCCGGAAAAGCTGACATTTCTCTGGTGATAATTTCAAACTGTAACCATAGACAATTTTTATTTTTTATTTTATTTTCTGATTGTATATATATACTGTATACAGGTAC
>LD343169.1:297908-333883 GCA_001465055.1 Ptychodera flava | reverse complement strand
TGATACCGTCAGTCAACAGAATGACTGGTCCTATCACATCGCACAACGTCACTACTAGTACCAACACTCATATTTTCCATGCAACTGGGAACGATGCCAGGGCAGTGGATGATTTCAGCATTCAAGCGAATGAAAGCAATACTTCAGATGCTCATTTCCAAGAACTCAAATTTGTGAGCTCAGATGAAAATGTGAGATCATCACACGCCAAATACGGAGATGAAATTGACGCAATGCAAAATGTTCACAAAACTTATGAAATGCGAAAGACTGCATTTCATGGAAGAAAGGCATCATTGAGCAACGCGAACGCAGGCATCCCATGGACCAACATCACAAGCAACTTGATAAAACAATGCAAGCTGTTGTCGGGGGGCAAGAATGATAAACCAGTGCCTCTGAAGAGGATACCTGTGAGAGTGTGGGCAATTCTGTTGCTGATTGTCACTGGCAGTACAATGGCAAGGTAATTAGACATCTGAAAGTAAAATTATTGTGTAGTTTATAATTCACATTAAACAGGAAGCATTGCGTAATAAATGTAAATAAGTGAGTAATATTTTTTATTCTTGGTTTTTTTGCTGTAAACTTCATAGTCTGTGTTGATGTCACAAGATCTTGATAACAATTGTATTAATGATTTTTTTGGATTATCAGACACTTGCCAGTTCTATTTTGACAGGTGAGAAAACTGGTGATTCTGGCACCTGTTTCTGATATTTGAATGTGGTGTCTTTTTGAATATTGTCCCTGCAAATGATGTTAGTGGACGCAAAATTCCATGTTTCCTATAGTATGATAGGGATCCCTTACAAAAACAAACCTTACATATACGTATCAATGTTTCACAGTAAAGTTGGGAGAGTATAAAGACCTTCAATGTAAGAAAGATGCAGTTTTGAATGAAAAATGCCTAATGAGCTTTAACCTGTACTCGATTACTGTTCAGTGGTTTCACAGAAATTATATTGTATGATATTCAAATTTTTAAGCATCAGAGGTGTAACTGAAGGATTTCAAACATTAATGAGATAAACATTGACCATATTTGGCAATTTTGTCAGGCTACAAAATTAAGTTAATACTGCCTAAGTCAGGATCTAACATTTTATTTTTTTTATTTGAACTATTTGCTGCCCGTAGAGTTGAAATAGAAACATTGGACTGAAATTGTAATATTGTTCAGGTTCTAATAAGGAAATGTTTATATTTATTTTCACCATGACATCACTGAAAATGGTAAATCAGAAGAAGCTCTGCTTGTGTCTGTGGCAATTTCTCATCACTAATGACAAGACTGACCCCTAACCTTTCTGGAAATGGTGATTTATGTGTGGCTAGTTTCAAGCCCCTTAGGATGATCTCGTGTATCATGTAAAACATTTTTACTCATCTCAAAAAAATGTCACAATCCACTTGTACAAATGACTGTCATTTGGGAAAAATGAAATTATCATACAATTGGAGTTACAAATATTTTTCTTTACACAAGAAAAGTAAAATACTTTAAGCTATTTAAATGTCAATAAGCAGTTTTGCCATATATTTTTTTCTGTAATTTTTTGTAAAATGGATTAAATTACCATTTGTGAGCTGTGTCAGCTGTATAGTAGGCCATATTGTTTAGGTTGCTTTGCTCCTTGATTGTAAATATCAAAAGCTGGCTTGAAAACATCTCCTGCTTTGTTACATTGCCTCCTGTTAGTCTACATTTAAGTGGGCTTCAAGCTACCAGTGGGCATGTGAATAAACCAGTCCCTTGAATCGTTTTAAATTGTTCCCATCCATACCGGTTTCCAGGTATTTAGGAGTATTGAAAATTTTCAGACAAAGTGTGATGAATGACGTGCTGCGCTACGATTGGCAAAGCAATTCATCTTCATCCCGTGTTTTGTGAAAATGTATTGTACACGTCTTGCCAACTATTTCCTCAGTGAGAAATCCATTTTCTATGACTTTCAAACATATTTGTTTGAACTTTATACACTCTCTGTTGCTCCAAGGGAATCAATGCATAATTAGAAGGTAGGAAGATTCCCTTTGCTTGACATTTTTGTTGATAAAGGACAGTTAACCTTTGTCATTCTCATGCTTACAATCTCTCTCTCTCTCTCTCTCTCTCTCTCTCTCTCCACAGAATGACAGCATTTGTATCCTCAACAATAATAATTGGAAATTCCTGCCTGGTAGGTACATCATAAACATCTTTTAACCCTTTCACCACAATGATTTAGCCCAAAGCCTTTATCATCAATGGTAATTTTGGATGTGTTTACATGGAATTGGGGGTGAACAGGTTAATTTCAGGGGTGCTTGAAATGGCACCTCAGTTTAACCAGGTGAGAATTGCTGCACTTTCAGAGGTCATGCATAATATATGTGAAGTGTCGTCTTAGAAAAATAAAATATTTTATATCAAATACAATGCAGTTTAATTGTAATGGTCTTGATTGAGCATTGTTTATGAAATTTGGAGGTCGAAATCATCCAATAACGACATTTTTGAAATTATTCAATAATAACATCGATATTCAGCCAACCAATAAGGTGCAGTCTTCTGAGATGCTGCATATTGCCCCAAAGTTCATGAATGTCCACGTCTGACATTTTGCTGTGTTGCCAGTGAAAGTAGACTTCCAAACCACTGACAAATATTTGATGATGAACTAGTGGCACTACATGGCCCTTAAAGGTATACTGTTACCTGTTCCAACTTTGCTACAGTTTATACCATGGAACAAGAAAATCTAACCAATAACAGATTTTAAGCAGCTGGCCGCTTTTTAAAAACAGCGCCATCACATGGGCAGTTTGAATACCAAGGAACGCCCCTTTGACCACGTATGGGCATATTTAGATTACAGGTGACTGTATACCTTTAAACAACAGCTGCTCTGTCATTATGGCAGTCACAGGGTCATTTGCAACATTATTGCCAAGATTATTCAATGACCAACATGATCAATAAGGTTGCAGTCACTACAGGTTTACCAGCATGGCATATAAAATGCTATAGCCTATTTTGGGCCCTCTGTAGGCCAATTAGCAACAACTTTGTGATTCTTATACATGTATGGTTAGACACGATGCGCAGGTTGGCCATTACATCCATCATGAGAAAAACTGTGAAAAGTATGCATAAAACAACAACCAAGACATTTTTGATCTACTTTTCTGTCTTCCTGCAACTCTCTTGCATAAAGTCTTTACAACTGTCCCCTCTGATACAAATGACGTTTTCTGAATTATCTGTGTCAATGCTGTATTTATCAGGGTAAGTGCCCCTTGGTCAAAAGCATGTAATATTCTCTAGGACATTGTCAGCAAAAAGAAGGCAGAAAAAGTGTGACATTGTACTTCTTCATTAAGAGTTTGTACTCAAATTTGTTTGTTGTCACATAACAAATGGCCCTTTGGCCCACCAGATAAGAAACTTCTGATGCAACCAAAAGGTGTAGAATGAATGAGACTCATCAAACACAATGATTTTGAATTCTTACATTTCCCATTTCCCAAAAATACTGAGACGTCGAGGTGCCCAAACATTATCTCGTTTTGACTCTTTCACTGAAAGTTTGGGGTGTGCCAGATTAAGCTTACCCGAGCATGAGCACTTACATGGATATCCCCGGTATGTGGTATGACATTTTCCTTCTGTGGCAGTAAAGGCCAGTTTGAGGCCAGCAAAACAGTACACGGGTTATTCTTTTCTTTAGCCAGATAAAATGAAATTTTTAAAATGTGTGTGGACAAAGCAGCCTCACAGCCTGTTTTCAGCTACAGCTGTATATTCTTTCATACAGACATGAATCTGATTGTGCATGATCTGTAGATCATGAGAAATAATCAAGTCATTTGTAGAAGATACAGGTAAATATACAGTGTACCTGTGACATTGCCCAGGCTCTTCTGCATCCTGTCAACATCCAGGTGAAACAATTGACAGCAGATGCACAAATATGCGAGAAGTGGAAATGCACCTGTGTTATGCATCCTGGAAATATGAAAACAAACCGTAGTCTATACTTTGCTAATGTAAAAATATGAAAATACAAGTCATTGCACAGAATATGGAACTACATGAGTGACAGTGACATGTTCAAGGTTATGACATGATTGATTGATTAATTGATTGTGTATACATGTATGTCACCAAGATCAAAAAATGTCTGTATTCCCAGTCTGTATTCTGTGAAAATATGAAACTTTTTGATATTTCTGAATCAGATATAAAGTATCACCCACAAAAGTTATAATTTTAGTGTTCAGTATTACGGACTAAGTGACCGCGAACTTGTCTTGACACTGTTGCCAGGACATTGGCCCCATTTTTACAGTGTAATGGTGTTGTGGTGTTTGCTGGCACTGACTGGCTATTTAAATACTGTATAAGGAAAGCATATTAGGGAATGACCCAGACAGATGAGACAGGTACCAGCACTGTGTGCAAGTCTTTCCTTCATCTCTCTCTAATCCCAGACACAAAATTGCTCCGTTCAGACATGATGATAACTTTGCTCGCAGACAAACTGCAGTATCTAACGTTTTGACATTTGCAGTATGTTTGATGGGACAGTTAACAAGAGGGAGGTATATAATTTCTAGACGATGTCTGAGTCACATTATTGACCTTTTGCAATCTTCGTGATTTTTTTTTACGATTCTTTTCATACAGCCTAAAGACAAGGGTACAGTCTACGGTGTAGCCCAATCAATGACAGCAGCCTTCAGGTCGCTGGGACCGCCCGCTGGAGGAAATTTCTTTGCCTGGACAGAAGATAATGGTTAGTGTTGAATTGGCCGATCACTACTGAAATCCCAAAGCATAACAAAACGTTGATTTACCGTCGAGGGCGCCTTACCTCGATAGAAGAATTAGAAGGAGATCGAAAGAAGCAGTGGGAATCACATTTGCATCGTATATTAAAATTTTGAACTTTCTCCAAGATTTGTTGTTCGTAATGCCTTAAATGTTAAAATTTTTAACCCTTTTTGAGTACACAGTGTTTCATTTCAAATGTATTACCCTAAAAATTATGCACGGTAACTCTTTTAACCCTTTGAATACTGTAATTTTTCCCACCAAAATTTTAGTGCAAAATTTTCCCAATTTTTATGATATTTTCTGTAATTCTTTTGATAATTTTAGACCAAATGGACATATTCTTTTCGTAGCCTTCAGTTTCTAATCAAAGTTTTTGAAAAAATCTAAAAAAAATATTTGGACCTGAAAAAAAATTGTCTTGGTTATATTTCACAAAGGTGACAAAAACTGATTTTGGCTCTCAAAGGGTTAACAAATAAGGATGTAAAGGTCATGCATCAGGTCACATAATGCTTGTGGCTCAGTCTAGATGTGTTGATTTGTCTTTAAATCTGTTTTGCATACAATGAATTTCACCTTTATTTTTTTTTTCTCCCAGGATTACCATGGCCGCTCGATTATCATCTCACTTTTTACCTGCTATTCGTACTTTTGAACGTTGGCTGCGGAATCTGTTTCCTCTTGCCAAACTCCATCAACAAGAAGCGGCAAGACGATGATGCAGAAGACAATAATGCCAATCAACAGGTGGCAGCCTAGCCACTCACCGATTGGTTGAGTAGTGTTACATTTTCCATTAAAAGATTAGAAACATAATCCTGATGATCTGAAAGTTCCATGTGTATCTGCCACTACTTTTGTTTCCATCAGTAAAAGATTGTTTCTCTGTCAACTCTCAATATCATACCAAAATGCCTTTGTTTAGATAGCCTGTTTTTTGTGATGTCCAAGGGTTATTGTTGACACTTAATTCAGACTAGAATTCAGTAATGTGGCACATTACACAAGACATTTTAACCACAAGGCTGGGTA
The DNA here is from genome assembly GCA_001465055.1 of Ptychodera flava. Classification (NCBI taxonomy): domain Eukaryota; kingdom Metazoa; phylum Hemichordata; class Enteropneusta; family Ptychoderidae; genus Ptychodera; species Ptychodera flava. Next base: position 328,026 of record LD343169.1, on the reverse strand, counting down.
AAAAATAGCATTTCAACATAATCAAGGGAGTGGAAAGAAATGTACTTCCGTAACACTTTCTAAATTAATGAAAATATTAAGGAATGTTATGGCACGTGTCTCCCAAGGAGAGTAAACGTGTTGTCTGTTGATATAAACAGGTTAAATTTCTGTTGAACTTTTTATTTACCGTACATGGTGCTTTAACCCTTTGAACCCGGCTCAGACATAAATGTCCGATGACGTCATAGAGTACCAGGAGGTCAGGGTGCAAAGGGTTAATATAGCAGTATTTTATTGGCAGACACTCTCGTAGTTGATTTACAAAGACTTGACTTTCCTTCTTTTGATTACATTTACATTGGACAGCATTTAAGTTTATGAGTATTTTTTCACAAATATCTTTGATCCCACCCTGCGCATACTTAGCAAAACAAGAAATGGAATAATATGTTGTATTATGTTTGTAGTATGTTACTTATTCTGCTGTATTTTGTATTTCATTTACATCATTCCATATTTCAGTATAAAAGTATATATTCAAAGCAGTTTTTGCCCAAAGGGTAAACATTTTGTGCTTTGTAAAATAGCCGGGTTCTAAGAAATTTAGAGTCACAGTACATGTATTTTTGTAGTACGGTATCATCCACAATTCCTCTTCTTAATACAAGATATCAGTGTAGAAGTAAAAAAATCACAACTTTTTTTTCAACGGGTGAACACTGCAAGGGTATTGGATAAATAAGGTCACAGTACTTTATTAGTAACAATATGATCCCATTGTAAAGTAGGAAAGACATGTAAATGATATGTAAATGATATGTAAATGATATACAAACAGTAAGATATAAGTTACAAGTACATTGCACTGTGGGACACTTTACACCAAATTGTATTATAGTGGGGCATATATCACATGTGAGAGAATTTACCGTCAAAGTCGCGCTTTCTGTCACCTTGACTGACCTAACCATGTTGAATAAAATGCAAAGTGTTTTGAACATCTTTCCAGTGTTTTGCAAATGTAAGGGCATAGGGGCTCATAAGTGCCTATTTAAGTCAATATTACAGCGTTTTTCTTTCTTTTTCAATGTTACAAATAAAGCTGAAGAGCACAACATTTGTGTAGCTGTCTTTTGTGTAGCTTGTATTGGCATGTATAGTGCGCCCTCAATGGGGAATGTGATCATATGTAAATACGACCTTTAGTTCCGTGACCTCTAGCCAATTCCTCTGGCCATGCCTTCTGGCCACGTGTACAGACGTCGCTGTGTTTAAATTAGTACAGTAAGCATAGCGAGGGCAGGGCAGGAAGTAGGCATGGCTAGAGCCGGGCCTAGAGGTCACGGAACCAAAGGTCACATTTACGAGGACGCACTATACATGCCAATACACGCTACACAAAAGACAGCTACACAAGTGTTGTGCTCTTCAGCTGGATTATTTGCAACATTGAAAAAGAAAGAAAAACGCTGTAATATTGACTTAAATAGGCACTTATGAGGCCCTGTGGTAAGGGTTGGAATTTCTCATTTTTGCAAAATGTACACATTTTCAGCTCTGAGGTGCGGGGGGGAAGCAATCGGATCTCGCATCTCTATACTTGGTATTCTTATTTCGAAGTTCTCTTGACAAAGTTTTACGGTTGTCGTTCTTGAAGCCCCTCTCGGTAGTGCCCTACGGTGCAGACAGTGTTGCAGAACTGTCACCACATAATTCACAGTCCCGGCGATAATACAAATATGCAATCCCTACATCTTACACACGCTGAGGGGCATTGAGTCATCTGATAACGAGGTAGGACTGGAGGAAATATACCCCAAAGCACTATTTTTACCATTACTTCAGCAATTTTTCTGCCTGGTTCAAAAGCAAGTTTTATTTCATAAAAACAATCTAAACAAACACAGAGACGCATGTAACTGCGTATTGTCACTGAAAGAACTTGACCATCATCCATGGTGTTTTGTGACATTATTTATCAAGTACTCACAGAAAACAAACATAATAAGGGCAAAAAAACTGATTTGTTGCTGGTCAGTGAGCACATCATTTCAGGAGCTGCGCGTCATGTCCTTTTCTTGTAAATATTCTTGGTGAGTCAGAATTTCGTGTGGTGGCTGGCCTCAATTCAAAGTTGTTATGACGTATGTCAGAAGAAAAAGGAAACTTAAGTACTTTGCAGCCAGTGATAAAAGACAACTGTTGCATCAATATGCCAAACCAGCATCCTTACGAATTAAAAAAAAGAAAAAGAAAAAAAACCATCGCATCACTTTTGCTGAATATTAAGGACCAGAAACAATTTGTTATCAGGCCATAGAAAATGTTCTATCTCACATGTCATATTCTGTCCAACATACATGTGATTGCAACACAGTTCAGCAATAATGTCAATGTGTATGAGTGGATGTTTTTGGATGAACACGATTGGAACTAATTTGGGATAATTGGATGGTGAAGTAATGTCGATTTAATCTGCAAATGTTATCTCATCTGCTTTTCTTTTTACATTACACTTTTTTTATGAGTTATTTGCGATATTGCAACTGTTACATTAATTCAGCTATATGGCACCTAACACTTTTGAGAAATTTGCAAAATACAAAAATCCAATTATCCCAAATTAGTTCCAATCGTGTTGATGGAAGTTCATAAATTATATATATATATATATATATATATATATATATATATATATATATATATATATATATATATATATAAAATGTGTGTGTGTGTGTGTGTGTGTGTGTGTGTGTGTGTATACACGCGCACACCCACACATGGATCTTCAAACAGCATCTTCTCACATCAGAACAGAATTACAATTGTTTTTGAAATTTTCAAATTTGACGCTTTCATTAGGACCATATCGGCCCAATCTGATTGAAATCAGATGTAGAGTACGGCGACGTCCACTTATGCGTACGCGGTATGCGACAGCAAGAGAATACCGCGTATACCCACAAGCAGACGTCGAAGTTCTCTACATCTGATTTTCATCAGATTGATATCGGCCATACCTTGCCTTCTCATAGTTGTGCAAAAAAATGTTGACCCGCTGTCAAACGCATCTATTAGGCAAAATTTGATGCTCCTGCAAATATGCTTGAGCGAAAACTGGCAATCCTGTTGGGGGGGAGGTGGGCGGTGGGGATGTTTAAATCCTTGTGAAGAAAACTTTCATTAGTATTAACTTCTTTCCTACAGCGTTTGAAGTAGACGAAAGTGGACTATATATTTCGAAGAGGATTGACATAAAGTTGGCGATGACAAGCTCCGGTTCGTGTCATCCAGAAATCCCCCACGTTGTGTTAGACTTTCCATCTCCGCATATTGGGACAGGGGATTCATTTAGTCTGTGTGCTTTACTATCGATACTATTCGGTGTCGACTTTCTGTGTGATTTAATAACAGAAAGCGGATAATTCTGTGTGCTAAATGTCATCAATTCAAATATTTTTAAGTAAATGTTAACATAATTTTTCTGATGCACCAGTCTCTGATGTATTCGAGAATTTCGTCATATGTATCACATTCAGTATTAAACTTGAAAATCTAAAAAAGAAGAAGAATTGAAAGGTATATATCGCATGTATCGATAATAGCGACCAAGTAACAGTGCTCCACTTCATTGCCATAACTCTTGGGCATCTTGGTCGACGTTGATGGATTAACTAACACTGTCGCTTAATATTCCGTGTTGTACTCTTTCTGACAAACGATCTCAGATGGTGCATATTATACAGCCCTAGAATGTTAATACATTTAGGGCGCCACCTGTGATTCTGATGCATCCAGCTGGGGTAGCATCGTCATCGTCGTCAACATCATAATCATCATCACCACCACCATCAGATCCGATCAGTTACGAAGATGGCCGACTGAATTACGGACAAAACCAAGACTACCACCGAAATATCTCAAATTTGTGCCAAATTGCGCCCCCTTCGCAAGAGCAGCGAGATGTCATCACGCACCTTTTCCACGAAGGTTTACAAATTGAAAATCGACATAGTTATTTTAGATTTTAGATCAAAATGTAAGACTGATTGAGAGTAACGATTGATAATGCTGAGCTAGAACCCATGATGATATAATATTTTAAAGATTATACTCGGTCATTTTCCTGACTGTTGTTTGAAGGGGTTTCGTGGGTGAAGTGTCGCGGTGGTACCGATAAGTCGTGCAACAGTTTTGTGGTATTACACGTCATGTTCTCGTCCTTTATAAGGGACCAATGGCTCGTTAGGAGACAAAAGAGTAATTTTGAATACAAAATGACACATTAAATTTTGGCCGAAAAAAGTACAGTAACTATGGTAACGGTTCATATATGCACGTTCACAAGCTTGGCAAGACCCCGGGAGTGATTGAAGTGTGCTCAAGGCAAAGAGTCAGGTAAACACTAAATTGAAGGTTAATTCGATACCTCAACAAGCAGAGTAGCCGGAGAGTGACTCCGATTTGTTTCATCTGTGAAAATATCTCAGACACATTATGAAAGGAGAGGGCATCCAGCCGTGCAGTTCATTAGTAATGACAGGAAGCAAGCTGGCCTGTCCGTGCACAAATGATATTCATTACTCTCAATTGTTCTGTCTATTTGTAAGATTGTCTCATTTGATCGTTTGGCAATCATTTGGGTCGATTTGCACGCAGCGGCGCTCCCATGTTTGTTGTGTTGCATTGTATCACACCGGTGTGTTGATGGCGCAAACAGGGCGATCTGATTGGTCGAGAAATGAAAACAAGCGTGCTATATAGGGCTGATCGCAAATGACGTCACTGTTCTCTTCATTAATATGCATAAATAAACATTTGTCCGCATTTTCCGCATAAACGATGAAAATAAAACCTGCGAGTGTTAGAATGGCTATTTAGGGTCACACCTATTCGTATGATTTGATGACTGAGACTACAAGCTGCAACAACAGCCGCGCATACAACGACAAAATTTGTCCGAATTTCAGCATGTTTGTCCGAAAGTGGCGCGCGTGCAGCTATATTTAGTAACAAACCCGAAATCGCGATCAACGCTATTGACGATATCGCACTATATTGGAACACGCGCGAGTTCTCAGCTAGAGAGAAATTTCTTTTTTGAAGTTTCACGCAACCTTAGACAAGTTCACAATAACAATGGCGTGTTGGTATGAGCACTTTAAGTAGGAGATAGCTTGTAGGAATCTATGTAGATCACACAAACCTCTGAGGTGACTTTGCTGACGGCAGTCGCTAGAATTTTTTTTTTTTCGCGTGACGCTTACAAAGAAAATTAACCATCGAGGAAAAGTGTAAAAAAAATTCAGTCTTAAAATCTTTCACTTAGGGCGAGCGCATACAAATTCTATCTTTGCCGTAGATCCTGCCTTGACATTGACAATGCGCAAACATTTCCTCTGCTACCTATGTACGGACCGCGAGAAACGTCATTGAATTTTTATCTTCACGAGAAACGTATATTTCGCCTGCCTTTTAACGTATCACGCATTCCTTTAACCCTTTGAGCGCCAAAGTCAATTTTTGTCGCCTTTATAAAATGTACCCCAGTCAATGTTTTTTCAGATTTTTGCCAAAATTTTGTTAAAAAATTGTAGCCAATGAAATGTGGTCTCCATTTGGTCCAAAATTATTTTAAATATTACTGTAACAGAAAAATTCATAAAAACAGGTAAAATGTTGCACTAAAATTTTGGTGGGAAAACCTACAGCACTCAAAGGGTCAAATGTCTGAAACGTTTTAGCATTTTTCCTTCCTGTACATTGAAGTAGACGTAAACATAGTATTTGATAATCATGTCATAGCGTAGGATGGGAAAAAGAGATTTTTCAACTTCGCTAAACCTAACGGTACGTCGAGTAAATAAGTCACAAACTATATTGCCCCTGGTTTCCGGTTCTTCATGTTCGACACAGCCTTCCAGGTCACAGAAAATTGCTTTGAAATATCGGGAAGCTCTCTTTCCTTGATCTGTTTCTTTTTTGCCATAGGTGTTCAGGGCGGGAAAATTTCTGGCGATGCACGGCGCTGCCAGTTTAAGAGCCACAACGATTACCAATAATCCCAGTTTAAATACTGCAATTTATGATAGTAGAAAATGGAAATGAAATAGGTGACCCGAAAAGTACTACTGTAACCGCCATTGCCGTCGTGAAAGGTCAGAGAGTCAGTTGTCGTGGATGTAGACATTCACTCAAGACGCATTTTTTGCGCTTGAGTGCTCGACGCGGCAACCTCATGTTACAGGCCAAATCACAACTTGTACTACAAAATGAACAACAAAACGACTTCCATTGTGATATCTCGGGTGATTTTAAACGAGATAAAGCGTACATGACTCTCTCTAATCGCCGAAAAGTCGCATGCTAGATTTGTTCCTGTCAAAAGACATTTATAGTCATTCTCATTCCCGATGAAAATATTCAGTTATATGCCGGGAAGGGACATGCATTCGTCTTACGAGTGATAATGAGTTAGTGGATTTTCTCGAAGTGGGAACAATCAGCTAGGCCTCAAGCTATTACATTACTGCGAAGCTATTCTAGCGATGATGAGTAACAGCCTTTTCAATGGTGGCATCGTGTCACCTCATTGCAGCGAGTCCAATCTCACCTTTATCCACGTTCGACATGCAAATGAAATGGAAGTTACACAACTTCATAATAAACGCGTCGGCGCATCATCAACTGTCAGATTAAATTAGGTCGTTGGTCGGTAGAATATTACGTTGTATGGTCCCAAGACAATCAGAAAGCAATTTTCTCAAGCCTGAATCATAAAAATTTACAAATCAATGCTGTAGATGCATGGCTTACGCAATGAGTGAATTTGTACACCCTATGAGAATGGCATCTCTTGCCTTCAACCTCACAACGACGATACCAAACTCGGTACCTATTTTCTACACCATTTCTGCCACCTCTGTCGGTCAACGATGGTTTCCGCAACAATCTGTCGAATGCTCAGTTTCTTGTGACCTTTTCATCCGTTTTTCGTGGGTGCCATAGAAACCTGAAAGGAATTTAAGCATTCTGAAGTAGGCATTGTGAAAGAGCAAAGGGAGCCCACAGGGCGGTTCATTGAATTTTGAACGTTGGGGAGGGCCGCAAATTCTTTCCATTGCCAATCCAAGATACACATAGCAGCTTTTTCTTCTATTCAAAAGTTGGTCAAGAGTCATGCAGCTAGCGATCATTAGCATGGAGGGAGCTTGGACAAGTTCTCGTACGGTCATTAGGGGAAGGGTACGTTTTGCCAAGAGAAATTACTTTAAACCAGAATGGTTTTAAAATGCATGAAGAGTCCAATTTTTCAAGGGGCCATACTGGTGTTAGAGATTGAGATGTAAAAGTTAAGAAGGGATGGGAAATCTACAGAACAAGCATTGTAATATTATGCAGTCATGTCGAATTTGAAAAAATACTAAAAATTAATTACAAGACCTGCCGAAAAATGAGTAAATTTGGACAGAAAGTGTGTACACATTCTTTGTAAAATTCGTCCCATAATACAATGATCAATCCACTTTTTTACATGCAAGGCGCCGGTATTTTTTTTTCAGTCATGAATGAAAGGTAGAATGTCACCATTTGCAAGGACGTCTGCAACAAGGAGATACTCCTGAAGTAATCGAAAAGTTTATTTTCCGTCGCGAAGTTTTGTTCCCCAAAGTCGTCCAGGCTTACCCAGAAATATTTCATCACACACGCCCTGTGTAGGAGCGCACGCATGTAGACAGAATGCCACAGGGTTTAAGATAAGGACAGAGTACCGCGGCGAAGGCAGAAATGATGTCCTTTGTCAATATCTTTCTGTCGTGTCGGTCAGTGGGATGAAAGTCTCTCTCTCTCTCTCTCTCTCTCTCTCTCTCTCTCTCTCTCTGCGCGCACACATCATAGGTCAAAGAGATTCCGGAAATGGTCTCCATCGTCATAGTTACGCGAACCGAAACGGTAGTTCTCGCAGTGCTAAAATATCACATATATTATCCTAATACAAAATGCCCAGGTCTGCATCACAATGATACGGAGTCTCCAAGTAATAAGATGTTAACAGTGCATGTGTGGCACTCAATACGTGCAATCATTTGTCAGGCCTGGGCTGTTGGGAACCTGGATACCTAGCTCTGCGGAATGTCAAAGCCTTCCTTTTAATGAGGCAAGGGGAGCGAAATGAAAGGAAACCATAGCTGACCCACAGCTAAAATAGACATTTGATGATTAGAATCCGTACACATTGTCAATAGCAAGGAAAAAAAGAGCTCCGACAATCCGGGTTTCGATACGATGACATCAACGCCGTAAAAGCAACTGAAGTGCGCATGCCTGGCAGAATAGACTAGCGTCTCATCTAAACCATCAGTTATAATTAAATCGTCATCGGCTGCGGTTGTATCCTGCAAGCTCTTGCATCCAACACCTTTCCAAGGTAATATTTTCAATTTTTTTTAATACAGCTTTTGGTTTCTCGTGAATTTCATAGTTCCAACTCTGCTGGAGTCGAGGACAAACGGTATATCAAATTTACGTTGTAAATTGTTCACCACGCGTCACATATTGGTGGGCATACAGCATCACATATGATGGAACGTCTTTGCGACTTGGCGATATTGCTGCTAATTCGTATATGATCACATGCGAATTCTATGTCGCGGTCCTAAAATCTGTGTTTGAAAAAAAAACACGAAGAGAAAGTACAAACATCTTTGCTGACCAGTATTGCATTCATTATATTTAATTCAAGTATTCTCGTACATTGCAGCAAGCAGACGAAGGGAGGATGCTCTATACACCTTTATTTACTCTTGCCTTGATGTTCCGATTCTTCTACGTGGCCATGCCGTGTCCACTGCGTTGCCGCTGCCACCTTAACAACTACGAAGCTGGACGTACGGTAGAATGCCATGATCTTGACGGCGACATGGACGCTCTCAAAACCATCCTCCACAGTCTCCCTGGAGATACCCATGCCTTGTAAGTATCCAATAGCGGTAATTTGAGGAGGAGAAAAGTCACAGCGAAGCCACGATACACATTGACGAGGGAAAAATTAGGTAAACTAAGATACGCTTTTCAGATAATATAAAAGACGTGTTGAAAACATCTGTTATGTCGTTAGCTGACAATGCCCTGTCTCGTACTTATACTTTCAATGCAGACAAAATTCTGCCCTATACATGTGAGTCGACGCCGTAAGATTTTATTTTTAGAACCGTAATAACTTGGATTGTCGTGTAACTATCAACATACAAGAGGCAACGTTACCACAGAGAGACAGATCACTAATCCCTATAGAAATCTGAGCCCCCAACACATCAGCTCCTTGTGTTCAAGGTACACCGAAATCGCCGCCCTCTGTTTGCCTGGGGAGGGGGAATGTATACTCTTTTATTCTGAAACAAGGAATCTGACGCCGGTACTTTCAAGCTGCTGATCTGACACGTACATGACAGGGATGTTACAAATATGGCACAGTTTACCTCAATCGTGGCACTGATATATAAATAATCGCTAGCAACCCTGGATAAACCGTTAAGGTAACAGAGGTGACGCCATAGTATTGTTTATTGTAATGGCTTAGATAATCAATCAATCGAGCAATCAATCTTTATTAACCCATGACTGGGCAATTGACATTGCAGCAGTGACAAACACAGTACATCAATCTAAAAACATGACAACCTAATAAAAACAAAAAAGGTTAAAATACCAAACAGCACATCCAATAAGAAAAAATCACAGAGAGATAATTAAAAGGAAATATATTTAAAAACTAGTTCAATCTATTCAGTTGACCAATAGCTCTGTTGATAAAAAGTTTTTGATTCTATTGGTTTTAAAAGCCGGTACTCTGAAACGGTAACCGGATGGTAGCAAGTCAAACTCGTTTTGTAGAGGGTGCTGAAACTTGGAATGTTTGATGGAGTTTCCTTTGCGTAAAACATGTTTCTCGTACAAGTCAGTGGGGCCCACTTGTTGTTCTCCGATACTTTTGCTGCAGACTTTAACTATCTTACTAATTCTGTTTCTGTTCTTAACATTTAAATTGCCATACCAGCAGACCATTGAAAAAGTGCAAATACTTTCAATAAAAGATTTATCAGGTCAAAAAACATCGTTCGTGCATTGTACAGGAGAGTAAATAGTGCGTAAACGTACTTCATTGTCAAAATATATGCTGCAATCTTGAAGGCCCAAATTTGTCGAGATAATATCAGTCATGGTATACATGTATCGTTCCTTTGCCGCTACGATTCGAATCGCTGGTTAAGAAACGTTTGCATTTTACAATTGCTGATGCATATCAAGGTGAAACTGTGATTGCCACAATACAACGAACGATACTCCGACCTGGATTTTCATGTGAAAATCAAGATCGATCAAATTGTAACACAAAATTGAGTATTAAGAAATCAATACTGCATTCTTCGTTGCCAAGTATGTATGTATGTATGTATGTATGTATGTATGTATGTATGTATGTATGTATGTATGTATGTATGTATGTATGTATGTATGTATGTATGTATGTATGTATGTATGTGCATAGACATATTACATATTGAAATGATAATTGGTCCAGTTTTACATCACATTAACACTACCTGATCAATATTATGATCCATTGATACGTGCGATGATTGCTTTTCACTCTGGGGACGCTGGCATCATTAACAGTATACTAATTGCAATAATGAAAGGTAAAAGCAACCACTGTATTTTGCTGTACTTCATGAAATAAACTGCAAAGAAGGTCATAAATGTCCCCTCTTCAACATCTCGGCTGACTTTATTTTAAGCATCCTCAGTAACAATGTAGATCGATTAGGAATTGACTGGACAATTGATGTAACATGGAGCTTAAGCATGGTAATGTATAATCGTATCTAAAAATGTCATGTGGACCAGAAATTTTAGTTCTCAGTCCAACAAGAAACAGATATCGTTCAATACGTCTGTTTCTAGTTGAACTCAGAACCAGCTTCATGTCTGCATTACATTGTTAAATGCAACCACAGGATAATTACGCTTCAGCGACACAGACATGTATGGTGCAATTGCATTCAAAATGTGATGCAGACCTGAACTGTCCGTTCAAAGTTCTTGTATGAGTTTACGGTTCGGGTTTCGTAAGTTTTGCTGTTCCTTTCACACAAAGTCAATCAAGGTGTGTAAAATTCACAGCAAATCCCTGTAAATCGACAAGATATGTTGTGGATTAAGTGCGATAGACGTAATTCCATCACTAAGGTTTTGCTCCGCACACTTGTCAGTGAAAATATTTGAGTAGCCCTCCTTTCAATCCTATGGCTGTTGACCCCCTATAGTTTTTGACTCTTTGATTGAACCCCGACGTCATTTTTTCCGAACCCTCGGTTGTAAGTAACCCTGGTTTCTCAATGTTGCCCAAACTGCTGAAAGAGGGAGGGATTAATATTCATCTACGCCTCCAACAAAAGGGACAAAGCCATCCAGTTTCTTTCTTTTTTTTTTTGATTTGTCAAGAATAAGAATATGAATACCTAGTTGAACTCAACATCTAGCGGAAGTGTTGCTGATCGGTTCGCTAGAGTAAGTTACCTGGCCATGCAATCCGTTCATAAAGGAATTAAATCGGGCAGACACGGCCTCAGGTCTATACGAGAACGTTTGTCATCGCATTCCTAGTCCATTCAGTGTGTAAGGTGGCCTGAAGGTATATTTCGTCGACCACTATATTTAGGTCACGGTCAAGATTCCGATGACTGCTGACATGCCAACAAATGGCTAAGATCACTTTCTAAGCCCAGTTCAGAATATGTAATTGTGTTTCTGGTACACGGACGACGTAACCTAGCGGACCCGCCAACTATATTTCTGTGTGGTCAAACTCGACAAATACGACGAACACTAGAACAATATCTACATCTGTTTGTTCGTTGGCTGGTAGTCAGTGAAAGCATGCTTTTTATGGGAAAATGCCTGTGTCGGGCTAAAGAAAAGTTGTCCCGTGAATTGTGTATGCATTCAAAATGGCAATTAGCAGTTCCATTGAACAAACGAAGACGAAAAACAATCCTGCCACGTTCGGTCGATCTTTAAAGGCGACCTTTAAATTGATTTCTTAGAGATTTGATCAGTGTAATTATACTCCGGGATCGAAACGTATGCCTTTAAGAATTGCATCTCCTGAAAATCTGTACACCACCTGTACTTTGCTTTTGTGAAAGCCGGGTATTTACAAAGAGTGCAAAACTCTGCTGCACGTTTAATAGCAAAGGTGAAGAAACAAGAACACATATCTCCTATACTGATAAAATTCCACTGGTACCAGTCATAAGCGTATATAGAATTCAATTCAAGATTTTACTCAGAAGGCCCTGAACGATTCCGTGCCTAAAATACCTGACTTCACTCAATGAACGTAGTAATCTTTCCAGATTTCTCCGTTCAGGAGATGGATTATCTCTCAAGATTCCACGGACACAACTGCTGTTCTATTGTGATCGTTCATTTTCATATGCTGCCGCTACGTTGTGGACTGAGCTGCCTAGTCATATCCGTTCTGCATCAAGTATAGAAGTTCTCGCATCTAGACTAAAAACCTACTTTTTCGAGAGAGCTTATCCATGTGACACTGATACACGATTGGAACTGATTCGGGATAATTGGATAGTGAAGTAACGTTGGTTTAATCTGCCAATGTAAGCTCATAAAATTTATACACTTGTTTTATGAGTAATCTGCGATATTGCTACATTCGGCTATAGGGTACCTAACAATTTTGAGAAAATTGAACAATGAGAAGATCCTATTATCCTCAACTAGTTCCAATCGTGTTCTGTGTAAAGTGTCAGGGAACATCTTGATGGACACCGGATGCTATATAAATTTCTCATCGTATCGCATCGTAAACTAATCGTCACCAAAATGTACGCGTGTTAACCATGCAGATTAACAAATGACATGAACCATCGATTCTACGGAACAGAGATTGTCTGAACGAACGCTGCATCTTATCTTCATGACAGTCGATGTCCGGGCTATCGCAGGCAAACGGTTTTATTATCCAACATCAGGCACTGCACCTGGGCATTCTCAGCTTGCGATCTTCGTAACCGTCACAGTGAGAGGGGCAGTCTTCTCCTGGTCCGGATGATCTCAAAAGGCAAAATCTATCTGATCAAAAAAGACGGGCATACTGACACTGGCTCTAACGTAGTACCGTGTGTCGCTATACCCGAATAATGCTTCTTAAACCTCGTGAGGAAGACAGTGGTATAGGGAAATTGTTTTGATGAATGGGAAGCCAAGCGGAACCCGCTGACTACCTTCCCGTTGCAATATTAAACTTGCGTGCTTAGCTGTGCAATGGAGTGCTTCTTCCTAAAAATGCTGTCTTTCGGTAATTTACGATAATAGTCAAAATGTTAAACATTTTAACTGTATATGCTTTAAGGTTTGAGCGATCGAATGCACATCATCCTGACACAGAGGTGAGCTGCTCTCACGCACGAATAACTCAGTCACAGTGACATAGTAGGCTTTCCTCTAAGTTTCCGTTGGAGGATGATGAGGCCAATAGAGGCTTGTGTCAAGCGAAGTACTCTCCAATTTTTACGCGGCTGATTGATCACCCTACGGCATTTCATTAAATCCCAATATAGGATTCGCCGTGATATTTTCATCATGTTGACTCTGCATTTAGAGCTCTTTATGGCAGTGAACTTCTCGCGGAGACATTAAGACTCCGCCGTTTCCAGATGTGGGTTGTGGTGGCGAAGGTCCGGAAATGAAGGCGTCTGAGAACTCGTGAACTCGCAACACAGAAGACATGGCAAAGACCGTTTATCTTTCAAATCGGCTATCTTGTTAGATTTCTTTGCTTACTAGACCTACTCGATCGGATGCTACTACACAAAATAGGAGAAATCGTCCCTAATCAGCACTGTACTTCGAAGACGTACAGCACAAGACATCGTTTGGAAAATATTTTGAGGACTAAAGGGTACTAATCATTTGAAGTTCATTTGCACCTCGAGAATAGAAGTTTAAAAACTTTGCCGATACTTTGCCGACGGAATCTTCAAAGTGTTATATCTCAAAATCGAGAATAAATATCGAGGGTCACCGTAGAAATTGACTTCAATCACGTTACATAATTACAGATACATTTGAAATTCAGAAATGACTCTTCGCTTTTTGTATTGCAGAGACATAAATTTTCAGTGAAACAAAAATATTAGAACTTCATGTGATTTACACGTTTCAAAATAACGCAAGCTGTGGACAAGCGAACTAATTTTTAGGTTTTTGGGAGTCCGCACATCTATCTCCAAGACTCATCGAACGTGACGTTCCGATATCATATGACCACGAGCTGTCTCAAGAGGGACATGCTAGTCAGTTTATTACAATTTAAGGTCGTGCGTGATTTCAACGCTCAGCTCCCTCACACACATGGGTTGTTCACCAACATGTCCATATATCAAACTCCCATAGCCCGTAACCACTGATGAGGTGGAGATATCAACCTAATTTGTCGGACTTGGAGCCCTGATGGAGGTGCTGTTTGTGATGCGCGATGTAATCAGATAACAGATCAGCGTGCTAATCAAGCCATTACTATTCAGTGGACTACACTCTTCGCCCGCGGTGCTATCACCATGCAAGTATCTAGTTAAATGAAATCCGCTGTATATAGACACTTGCGTCGAGAACATTCTTCCTGGTGTACACACAACAAGCAAATTCTACTTCACAATTATTCCGAGCACGTCCGCAGATGAAAAAAAAAACATAATCGGATTTAGCTGTTGGTGAACCTTATTTGTGAGTCCGATTAGAGGTTTCTGTGAGATCAATAACATGGTCATATTCACAGACATGTAGAGACGCCATTATGGATATACAGCAAATAAATAAGAATTTTCGCGACACGGAGATTGCAATGGCAAATTCTGAAAAGAAATCTGTGTCTAACCTTGATGGTTGTGATTCAAGCAAAATAGACAGTGTTCTCCAGACAGTCAAAATGTACAGATGGAAATATATTTATACTTATCCTGGTGGTCAATTTGAAATAGTGTCAAAATTTTTTTGGGTGCACCGTACAAAATGGTGCAAAACTGTTAAGAGAAAAAGTGTTTTCGGTCAAAGGTTACTTCAAGAAGACTTGAAGTCCCGTTACTTGAAAGATGTTGAAACCGCTGTGTAAGCAATAGTGCCGCTAAAGTCATTCTGTGGCTGTAACCTTCAGCATGCTTGCTGAGTAAAAATAATTCAGGAAGCAGGAGTAGAAGGTAATGAAGCTCAGAGGAATGAATTTCGTTTGCAAATGAAATGAAATGACAATTTCGAGAACTTTACAGAAATACACCGTGTCAGTCGCAGAATGACGTTTCTATGCCAACAAATCGATGGACACGGTTATTGACATTCATTGACATCAAATCTCACCCAATATCCTGTTTCGAATGAAGAATAACGCGCTTTATATCTGCCACTGAAAAAATACACTTATTGAAGTTTTAGGGCAAAGTAATTTAGATAAAACATATGTCGACAATCGATTTAGAGTCTATAAAAGTCGTGATTCTGTCTTGTTGACCAGGGACGAGAAAACATTCTTGAAATTGCCCGTGAAAACAGACGCACGTTTTAATATAACCACAGAATGCAAAATTGAACCCGGTCAACGGCGGCGAAGTCTAAGGGGATGAACAATTTACATCAATTTGGACACCAAGAAGACCTAAAATTGTCAAATTACTTTCAATTCATCAAGTATCTTTAAACCTAATTAAATACCTTGAGAAACCATTGACGTTACTTGCACTGTTCACGTTCTACTCCGGTTAACAATTACGCATTTGAACCCCAGGTGAATATCATTGACTCCCAATTCAAATACGTCCCCAGCGACCTCAGTGTAAAAGCAAATACGGCTTTATAGTCTGTACAACCAGCGAATGATTCGAAAATTAACTTGTGTGTCAGATTTCAACATGTATGTGTGTATGTATGTATGTATGTATGTATATATGTATGTATGTACGTACGTATGTACGTATGTATGTATTGTTACGGTAGAAATTACCACACACAGGCAGTGAATACGAGAAGCGCACTATGGAGTTCAATAGTAACCAAAATCATTTAATAGAAACTAAATACTCACAAATAATTAAAAATTATGCAAAAATTACCCTGCTTGGTCGAGAGCTTTGAGTGTTAACCAGTCCTTTTCACAAAAATTCCGCGGAGTGTGGTTTCAATCAAACCGTCCGGTCTTTAGTGTGACGTGCCATTTAGTACACAGTCCACAACTTCGTGTTGACGTTTGCAATAGCGGTTTTCCTCTTCCTCCGTTACTACTGAAGAAACAATCGTTGATTGCCCTGCGATATCGGTCCTTTTTTCTGTAACCTCAAGTTCTCTATACAGTCCGTTGTGCAGCATACGTTCAGATCAGACAGGCGTGTACAGCAATCTCAGTCAGACAGGCGAGCTCCTTTCAGATGTTGTGCAGTCCCCTCATGTATTTTGAGAACGTGTCTATATATATTAGGTATACACCTGGTCGGCAGCAACATTAAAATGTCCACCGCATAAAATTTACATAATCTCTTGGAACAACAGGTGACGACGTACTGTAAAGCTCTCGAGCCAAGCTATCAACCTCTCTCGACCAAGCTTACAAAAAATTCAATATTGGGCATCGTATATGTATGTATGTATGTATGTATGTATGTATGTATGTATGTATGTATGTATGTATGTATGTATGTATGTATGTATGTATGTATGTATGTATGTATGTATGTGGGGATGGGTGGATGGATGGATGTGTATATATATATATATATATATATATATATATATATGTATTTATGTATGTATGTACGTACGTACGTACGTATATACATACATACATGTTTACATTCATATACATACGTTTACATACGTACGAACGTATGACTGTATGCGTATGCACGTTTAATAGTGTACAAGAAGACAATTAACAAAGCCAAGAGCAGACAACGAATACATTTTGCTGAAAATAGGAATTAGTATTAGAGTGTATTGAACAGTTTTGTGTAGATACAAACTTAGAGACATCCGTAAAAGTCATCATTAGCGTACCATATCGATTGTGGTTGCCATGCTTACGCGGGAACAAGTTTACTGTTGTTGCAAAGAACAAGCTGTGAGCTAAATTGATATGTATACATAGTCAAAACACAAGCAAACGTCGCTGGTAAGGATAGAATATTGAATAGCTAGAAAAGCATTTACCAGGAAATGAGTCTTTCTTTCCAAATGTAGAATAATATTCATGAGCTTAATATTTCCCCTATGGGGGGCTTTGCAATCACAATAGCAATGGTGAATATTTCGCCATCAATTTGAGTGGTTTTCTGTAGGGTTGTGAGACTTTACTTTCCACAGCATACTCGACAAATGTTGATTTATCCGATTCAACCAAAATTTTTAAAAAAAACCTTCTACTCGTAAGAGATTGAATACTGGTGACGGCAACTATTTATCTTTGAGCATGGCTTTGGTTGTGATCGAGTACACTGTGTATCAGCTGATATCATCTAACCATTGTCGCAGTATTTCTGTTATTGGCTTATGATCCTTGAAGCATCACGCATTCATGCCGCATTCTAATGCAACGTGTGCGCATAGCATAATTACAGTATGCAAATAATGATGATGATGTTGATGACTCGATGATTATGACTCACTGTCAGTCATGTGTATTCATGTATCGCGGTTAGTGAACTACATATTTAGTATGACTAGTACTAAATCACATGACTTGTATCTCGCTTCTTCAAAAAACCCATTAATATATAAATAGAAAAATAAATAAATAAATAAAATAAATAAAAACATAAATGATACAGAAACAGTTGATAAAGCTCGAAGCTTTTTGCTTCCTTTCTGAGCATATTTAATCGTTTGCTATTGCACAATGGACTTGGACAGTCCTAGTGAAAGTAGTTGTTGTGCATTCAGGGCGACCTAATTCTTTCAGATATCTTGCGCTTCCTTACTGTGTGGAGGGCTACTTTCAGGCCGTTATCTCTATAAGCTAATCAATCTTGTGTTATAATCTTGAAATAATATTATTTGCAACACGCTGTGCAACACACCGTATCACATATTGATGCATTGCACTGTGTCGCGCTGTATACTTGTCCCAGTTAGCTGGAAAACGCCAATCTTTGAAATTCGCTCGGAATATAGAAATATGTCTCTTTCTTTCTTTTCTCCATTTGCCAGCGTTCGTTTCCTTGGAGATGTGACTAGTGTTAAACTATAATTATTTTAATATCCCCTAATTACTTATACTTATCGTTTTCCAAGATACTTTGCGATTACCTCAATATGCGTGAATTGTATCAATGAGTGCATATACATTTAACATTGTAAAAACTGTTGCGGTAGACCATGTAATCTACGTAAACACTAAAACTACACGTAAAGTTGACTAGGTTTGATTGGTTTGCAAATCAAAAGAACCCTAGCCTCGTTACCTTTAGGATATGAAACGGTGCTTATCTGAGGCTACCTTTTTGGTGAAGAATAAATACAGCATGTCCCTGTGGATGCTGTTTATTGACAGTTTCAATCGGCATAAACCAAGTGTTCGTCGGTTTTACCGTAGAGTTTGTTTGGGTTTTTTTTGATACCGGTCAATCATAATGGAGCAATTTGGAGATATATTACCTGGCTTCAAGTCGGCGAGTTGGGTTTATTGAAAGGCTTGCGGTCGTATTTTCTATTCAGCAAAACGAGCTCGCATTGGTCTGATCCGTTCGCGGAGAACTCTTCAATTGTTGAAAAGCCGCCTTGCGTGATATAGTAGCAAGGCTTCTTTGTCGTACACGACGCCATTAAGGGATTGGCACGATACATCTTGTAGTTTTAATTGACGCAGATATACGACGGGACGTCGAACTGAGAAACTAAACCGCATCAGTTCGTCGAACTGCGTTATGTACGATCACCATAAACAGAATGCAACCAACTGTTACAAATATGTATGTCTTAGGTAATATACTTCTTGTGTTTTCAAAAAGGCTGTCTCATTTGGTCATATACTGACTTGTATAGAGAGGGGAATACTGTAGAAATTGTAACGTGAAAGAAAACGAACAAAAGGTGAACTCAGCAGTTTCCTATTGAAAAAGAAATATATTATGAAAAATAAAACTAATTACTAAGTCGAGGGATAGAATACATACTGTAAAAGTGTACAGGCTACTTATCTCAGCTGGAACGGCAAAGCTCCAGTCTCAGAGTTGTATCAGCTGTCTTTAAGGTAATATGCGCCTCGAAAGTGAAAGACTAAAATTTTTGCTGAAACTTTCCTCAAGGAATCTTTCAACCATTCTCTCTCAAAATTAAGAATAAAAGTCTCGAGTCACCGGACGAATTTTGGTACTAGAGAAACAAATTACACAAGATATTTGAAATTCAAAATGGCTGCCATTCCTGTGTTAACTCTATAGAGAAAAATAAAATTTTCGATCATAAAAAAACTATGCATGCGAAAATTTCCCTACACCAAGAGCTGCAAAATGGACACCCACAAGTGGCAGATCAGAAAAGAATGGTAAAAGTTTGACAGTCCAAATATCTGTCCCCGAGGCGCATTCTACCTTAAAGGACAGACATGTCCAAACTCAACCTGGCTATCTTGCCTTCCCGCCACTGTTGACTGGTTTGTAGGGTACAAATGTTTAGGCATTCATGTTGCAGAACGATTTGACGTTGTCAGGTAATGGAGATATACTTCAAAACGTGTAATTTGGAAGACGTTGTTATAATCGTCGACCTAATTACTTCCGGCATGATTCCAGCCCAGCGCAATTAAAGGTAATTAAAAGTCTTCTTAGATTCGCCCTCTAATCCTCTGTGATCATGATTTTTTATTGACTATTAGTGTATCTTTACAGTGGCAGCTTGACTTAGCAACCAGAGAGATATTAAACGGCTTGGATCATTAATTTTCTAGCCATTTTTAATGACTGTTTTCTTTTGTTTCGTCGTAATTTATTGTCACTACTTTGACTTCTAAGTAACCCACCTCAGTTAACGTGAAAGTAGACCCTCTTCATCTGAAAACGTAAAACCATAGGACAAAATGGTCAGGACTTACAGTTCAATAGAAGATGTCAATCGTAATTACGCCGTCAAGTCTATTTGACCGCGCTTATGACTGTTCTATTGTATTTGATGTGGAGTCGGCCCTGTGCAATCTCCGGTTAGAATGTCTTTATGACGGACATATTTGACACTTGTGTCACGACATCGGATGACGTGCAATCGGCGATAAGCTATGATTTTGGTCCGGTGATTTAGCCATGTTACCGGATGTGAATCTGTTTGTCGACAGAATTTGAATCAAGGGGTCCCGTCATTAAAGGACGCAACATATTTGTCTTCAAGGAAAAATCCGAGCGTACCCAGTATTGATTAGACGAATCCGTCACAACAATAGAATGAGCTTATGCCTCGGATGCTGGAGATGGATCCATTTTGTACCACAGAGAAAATTTAATATCTGAAAAGTTTCAGCAACTCCTCGACCACATGAGGATAAAGCATTCTTCATCGTTTAGGGGAAAGTAACTGACACTATGAAAATGTTTTGCTATCTTGGAGGTAAAACACGCCCTTTGAACTCGTTTCCGCCACCTCGAAACAAAAAAGGGTCAAGTTCGATGTGAAACATGACTGTACGCAAAATGGAAAATGCTTATTTCAAAAACAAAGCAAAAGAAAACGTAGTGAGTTGAAACTCGCCAAGTAGTGTTTTCTGGCAGCATAATGGCCTTGCATTGGGTATTGCAGTTTGTCGATCGAAATGTTGTGCCACTCACATCGAGAAAACACTAGGCTCGGCAGCTCTTCGTTATAGTTTCAGGTTTTGCCTTTGGGGTAAACACGTTTTCTTGCTCCTCTCTCAAAGTTTTGTTGAAATATAATGTATAAGCTTAGCAAACACAATCTGATTTTGCTTTTGTTTGAGAAATGAATTATAGTCCGGGCCAAAACTAAGGTAGTATGCGCCTCGTTAGTGAAAGACTTAAATCTTTTGCTCAAACTTTCCTCGATGAAACTTTCGAACATTCTCTCACCAAATCAAGGATAAAAATCAGGGGTCACCGTGCAAAATTTGGTACTTGAGAGACAAATTACCTAAGATTTCCCGATATTTGAAATTCAAAATGGCCGCCATCCCTATGTTAACTCTGTTGGGGAAAAAAAAAATTCGATGTTCGAAAAACTAAGAAGGTGAAAGCTTTTCTTACCCCAGGAGCTTTAAAATGAGCCCCACAAGTGATAGATTATAAAAGAATTTTAAAACTTTGAGAGTCCGAATATCTGTCCCCGAGGCGTGTTCTACCTTAATTTGTCGACTTTATCATTGTACATCACATCACACCCTGGCTATATTCATAAGTTGAACACTTGGCATTTTTACCTGAGTTTTTGGAGTGAAACAAGGCATTGTATTTTAGAGACAGCATAGTGGACACACATCAAAAGCTTCTGGTAAATGGAAAAGATATTCCAACTGTTTGGAAAATATTCATTCAGACTTTTAGTCTCAAAGAAAACATGTCAATTTTTCATTAGACCTCGAGTATCCCCTTAAATTGTGAAATACGCACCGTTAACATTTATAAACAATGTAATACTCCTTTTTTCGAAAATCGGTATATTATCACCATACGTCGTAATGGTATATTATCACCATACGTCGTAATGAGATAATATGTCAGTAATTGTTTGTTAGATTTCGCTCGACAGTGTGCAGCCGGTTGCCTAGACTCCTCTAAACAACGAAACTTCTTAATGAATAATCTTGTGAAGCAAGTCTCCGTGGCAACGACCATTGTCCAAGTTAATTAATGACGATCGCATGAGAATAATTTGCAGATCGTGTTTGTTACCAACCCACTTATATCAGCCATTCAGAAACCCCCGTCTTCCCTTGCTCACGATTCTTGGTGTTTTTCAAACCGATCAACAAACACCCAGTTTTCAAAAGAATTGATGGTTCATTGACCTAACTCATGTTTAAATCACCGGATGGTATTTGATAGAATTTGAAGAAGGGTTTTTCATGTTTAGTCAGTATGCCGGAAACTGACATTTCGAGCTATAATTCTGATGACGTATCCATGAACCTCTGCCGTCTTGCAGGATTTCGCGTACGCAGATAACACTTACACGTTAGGAAGCGTTCGGAAAAAAAAAAAACACATTACGCTCGACAAAGAAAACCCTCGCTTTAATTTCACGTTTCTTCTCCTGTCTCTCCCTATACAAACGAAAATTTGAACAACTTTAAGAGAAAAGACTGAAAAAAACAGTATGATTTAGGGCCTACATTATACTGTACACTTCCTGTCCGTAAACAACAAAAAGTCACATTTATTCAGTTTAAAAATACATTTAGGCAAAACAGTTCAGACACTGTACCTCAGTTCATTACCTATCAAATGCAAGATCAAACGTCGTGCTTGTTGCCGTAGAAATAGATGTAGATATACTCTGTCTTATTTACTTGAGGAAGACATTTTATGCGCCACAGGTATACAGTTTCTAACATATCATATCGACATAGAAAATGACGCTAGGCGTATTAAACATCAATAGAAAAATACCACATTTATTTTAACAGCTCGATTTTCGATCTCAACTCATCGCATTCACCGCCTTCATTGGCTGACGACTACACCTGTTACAACTACTCAGTTGGTCGGCCATTATCTGATTTTCTACTATCCGATACATCAACTTCCCACTGAGTTGAACGTGATAGAACTGAACAACAAGTCACGGAGATGCATCCTGCCCGCAAAATGCTGGGACGTAATGATGCAAACACGCCTGTCTCGTGAAGGCAGTAGCATTTCTGCGATTACAATGCTCTGAGGGAAAAACCACGGATTCCCGGAGCATTAATCTCTTTCGCTCTTAAATGTAACTCAGTCTGAGAGTACAGTCGGTCAATATGACTGAAAAAAACTTCGCCAGTCCTCGATATATGCCCCGATTCATTAAGCTTCCACTGGATTGCCGGATTTCACTAGTAATTAAGGCAGTAATATGAATCCCTGTGTATTTATGGTGTGTTTGTATGGGTGTTTATCAGTATATCTATTGCGGGACAGTTAGCCAGGTAGCTAGATAAACATAGGTAGTGGGTAGTTTGCTAGCTAGGTAAACATACGTGTAGGTAGCTATACTGGAAAGACAAACAAAGTCAATTTCATGGGGGGGGGGAGGGTTCAGTTAAATTCGTTTACCGTACCGTTGCCACGGTTTTGCCATGGAAACCGTGTATCTGCGCGATACTACGTGCAAATCACAGGTGAGATTTTGTTTCTCTGAATGTCAGTTGTTCGCAAACTTGTCAGCATTTATATTAAACGTCTGACAACCTATGTCAGCAAATTATCGGGTTTGGGGAAGATGTTTGGGGGAGGGGGTTGGTTCTTTCAAGTCATAATTATGTTGCCGGATTTTTGCACTCACTTACTTTCCTTTAACGAGAAAATGGGGGGACTTTGGTAAAACGTCACGAGTTTCGCTTCACAATGCAAGTGTTTTCATCATCCATTGTCACTCAGTAGGTAGTAGCTAATAGCTAGATGAAGATTTTGAACAGCAAGTTTCCGTAAATAAATACCCGTCAAAAGACACATAATGATGAGTTCCAGCATTTTTCGAACCCTAAAGCCAAGCTCTCATAAACGGGTATATGACCTGAAAATCATCGGTAAAAAACTGCTGTACGAAATGCGCGCAGCCTCGTTAATATTTTACGACTTGAGAAACATGATCCCCAGATGCCTCAATGAAACTGCTGGACAGAAAGAGAAATGGAGGAAATAAAAAAGTACAGTTAAACGAAGCTGATACGTCAATCAGAATGCCCTTGAGATACAGAAAGGGAACTGTGACTACTTCGAAAGTTTAATGTCACGCTATCGCCAATAACATTCATATTCACGGACTTAATCAATAAAGACTTTGTATTAGAACTATATCGTGGAGATTTCTCACTTCAAAGTTTCCAGAAAAGTGATTCTTGCGTGACTCTAGTATTTGAACACTACGTTTACGGTAAGGTTCACCCCATGTTGACGGAAAAGGGTTGGAGTCGAAAAGGATTCCAAACAAACTGTTGAAGAAATGTGCAGAGAAATTCGACATATTGTTTGCTTGTGGTAAGTTAGAGTTGAAGGTTGAAAAAATTAACTATTTTACTATGTAAAATTATCAGTAGATCTCTAAGGAATGTCAGTGAAGGACACGGAAAGGGAGAAAAGGAACAATCAAGACTCCCGAAGCTACATCAGTTTTCTTTGTAATTTGTAGAGATAAAACATCTTCAAATATATTCTCAAGTATTCTTAGAATACTACTCAATAACCGAAATAGATTATTACTACGTTACAATAATTTTTGTGTTTGATTTGCTGAATGAGTAGGCCTATATTTAACATTCCTTGACTTGTTTCATATTTTCCTACTGTATTCAAAAACTGGTAATATTACCAGAAACGTGATTTGTTGAATGTTCGACACTCGGTTCCAGTCCGCTGTTAGCAAACCCGTTTACACCTCATTCAGTATGGGTACATGTACGTGTACTAACTTCAATTTGAAAGTAGAGTCATGAAATTCATGTAGTTTAAAGGTATACGGTCACCTGTCATCTAAATATGCCCATATATGGTCAAAGGGGCGCTCCTTGGTATTCAAAATGCCCATGTGAGGACGCTGTTTTTAAAAAGCGGCCACTCGCTTAATATCTGTGATTGGTTACATTTTCTCTTTCCATGGTAACTGTGGCAAAATTGGAACAGGTGACAGTATACCTTTAAGGTCCTTCGATTTCTTTCATAATCCCTTGGAACTATAGACACGTTGACATTTTTTTGTGTTTCCTTGCGAGTTATTTAAGCAATATAGCACACCGAGCGACGGTATACCACAAGATTTTGACCATGCAGCTATCACTATCGCTCGTACATATATGTCGTGAACTGGTCACAATCGAGTGGTATACCGTCGCTGGGTGTGCTTTAGGCCAATAAATATAAAAAGTCTGTTTCTCATCCTCGCGCGCGTCAATCCAGACCCGCCGCCTCAACCATTTTTTCTGCTCATAAGGAAATAAATTTTAAAAAAATATAAACCCAAAAATACGTAACGATAATGCATAACACAGTTATAAAACAGAATCGTAAACAAAATATTTGACACTAACACTCCATTCAGAACTGTTCACCTGTGTCAATGTTATATTACGCTGTCAAAACTGTGCATTGCTGCACTAAAAGTCAAACCGCAGAACTGTTGCTATACCAATATAATAAAGCAACACTGCTGTGCATTTATCTCTGCTTGCATTCCTATGCTGTTTTCATGTTTTTCATGTTGATTGAAGAATAAAAAAAATGAGAGTAAAAACCCCGCGTCACCGCATCATTTTGAAAAGATGTCTGGGATGAGAAACAAACTCTTTATTTTTCTTGGCCTTATTGCTATTGTATCATAACAGTATATTGAAATTCTGTCTGGGAATGTCAAAAAAGGGTATTTACTGTTGCCGAGAACTCGCACGTGTGCCAGTCACGGTATATCGCGAATATACCATGGTCATTTCACGTCTCGACCAATCAGATTGCTGTATTTGCGCCATTAATATACTGGTATGACATAATTTTTAGCTGTTTACAGTGGCTTGCTTCTCTTATCTGTGAATTAATTAACTCCCAAGTGGACTGAAAAGTGTTCATGTAATTGCTTGGATTACGTATAAAGTTGTTTACGATGTGTTGGTCATCGCGAGGATCACGCGAACATACGGAGGCATTGTATCTGGGCAGTTAACCAGGTAGGAATATCATAAGGGCATTTAAAACGCCTAAGGTGAAGAGTTGTCAAAGCAGATGGCAATAATAATGGTTTGGTAATAAACTGTAAAATCAATAACATTTCTGTCTGTGTTGCTTACATTGACAGGAATTTGGCTCGTAACGAATTAAGACAACTGCCACGAAATGAAATATTTGGCCATAACCTGCGCCTGCTGTAAGTACTCGCAAAGTTCAGTCTGCACTCTAAACATCACATAAAGGTTTGGAGTATTAGAAAATATATATTTTCGGTATACTTTTCAAAATTATGCAAAACCTGTAGTTTATTGAAGTTGACATCTACACAGTCATCTTGAACACTCTGAGTTCCATTTGAATTCATGTCGATCATTATGATGTGCACTTTTTGAGCTCTGTTTTCAATAGACACGACCAGTTATTCAGATAATGAGTCACGGATCAATAGAAGTAGGATGATTTCGACAGACCACTTGTTTCGTAATAGTATAATCGGATTTTATATTAAAGCGATATAATTGGATTTTCTCTCTTTCTCCTATTTCAGTAATTTTGGAAACAACCAAATCGATGATATAGATATGGTAATAAATTCAATACCGGTGGAACACAAAGGGAAAATACTAAACCTGTAAGTATATGGCCTGTGTAAGAGATCCATGCATGAAGAAACTATTTTGGGGGGAAAAGCCGTGTCGGATAAAAGTAGGCCTACATGTAGGTCATGTTGACTGAATTCTTTGTCTTGGCCAAAAATACCCACTCCAGTCATACGTTCCCTGATATCTGGTCATAGGGTACAAAGCGGAAGAGTGAAATAGTGACTCATTTCAGCTTCAGTGTACGGTGCACGCTATTTTCATGCAATGGTTGACGTGAGCGAACCCGAGCTGGATCAGATACTCAGGCCCCGGGCCGCAACCGTCTTTCTACAAAAGTGCGGACACCATTGGCACCATTGACGTGTTGTATGTTGTTATCTTAGGCGTCTTCACGGAAACAAGATCGAAGAGCTGCCACACACGAGCCTTGGCAATTTTACCGCTCTGCAAGCATTGTAAGTACTTATCGTTACAACCGCTATTTCATGTTGGTGATGGTGACACGCAAAGAAGACGTATACTTGTTACTAGCCTTATGAAGAAATTTCATGAACCCTTGCGATCACTAGACGAGTAATTCAAACCAGGGTTTACATATTGAGAAGTTGCAGGGTTTTTTCATTAAGAACAGAGTTGCCAGGGGGATATTACAATCAACATCTTAAGGGCGTCGTGTATTTCCTACATGTCTTCTTTGAAAGTCTCCCACCTTCAGGGGGAGTTTTAATTTAGTGCTGAAGTTTGCGCTATCGAAAACTAGGTTTCTGATATGACCATATTTTCGTTACGGCGTGCAATATATTTTTTAGTGTTTGCCTTCGTCGATCTTGTTTTCTCTGGGCTACATGCTATAGATGGCGTTACAAGTACCGACAACTCCCCGACTAGTCAGAGCATATCAACATAGCTCGGATTTTCATCTACAACCCAGGCATCGTAGTATTAAGAGAGCTTAATCGGTCGAAGCAAATATAGATTGCGTTAAAAATGTATCTCATAACGCTATCTTCTCTAGCTTTGAGCAAATAGCCCCTTTTATGAAAAATGTGCTCTTGTCAGTTGTGTGAAGTTATGATCTAAAACGGCTCTGCACTGCTTTCTTCCCTTTCTGAGCTGACAGTTATTCTCTCTGAATTTGTATTTCAGAGATTTAAGCGACAACTTGATCAGGAACCTCGCAAACAATTCGTTTTCCAGTCTCCATAACTTGATGTCATTGTAAGTAACCATCGTTCATCTGTCTTATGAAACCTCTAGAAGCTTTACCGTTTGATTCATTTTCAAATATATATATATTACCCTTTTTTACACTTTAAAAAAACTGTCTCTCCTGAAATGGCTAATTTAAATGTTCAACTGGTAAACACAACCTGTACGTGAGTAATGAACGACGGTATTGTTGACAAAAGAATCAAATATGAGACAAGAATTCATCGATCAACAACGACGTTGTGAACTGATGTGTTTGTAGGGCTAATATTTTGCAATTAAACGAACCGTGATCAGAAGAAAGAAAACCTTTTTCCTATGACAAAATAAATGAAAATATCGTCAGAATGTACAGATGCAGTTCTTGTTACCTCGCGACGAAAAGGCAGGAAGAATATACTATGTGATGTCCAGTATTTGGACAAAATATACCTCTGCACATGTATGATATCTCGACACTACTCTCTTATCGTACTTTTTGGATTTACCTGTGCCAAATTGATGTTTAATTAGTATGTCTTCTTGTTGACAATAGATTTTGCCTTCTCTTTTAATGGCAGGCAGGGTTTCGGCAACATATGTCTTTCCTGTTTTTGTGTTTTTTGTTCTCCAACACAACAACCATTTGCACATACTTTGTTCGATGTTCGATCCAGATTTCACGCACGACACTTTATTTTCGAAAATTTCAACTTATGTGAACAAAACAAGTTTGCCATCAGTAGGGAGGAAAAACTTGCGAATTCACAGACATGCGCATTAATGTTGCTAAGCATTGTCTCCGACAGAAAAAAACGACGTCGTGACTTGCAACAAGGGGAAATTATACCACAGAAAAAAATGAGATTTGTGGCACGATAAACTGCTCTAAAATGTCCATACAGTTTGGACCACCTCACGATGTCGTTCATTGCAACTTTTCATAAAATACCAATCTGTGAATGCCCGGACAAAGATTTTGAAATGAAGAATCTGTTCATGTAGAAAAACAGAAATCATAGAATTCCATCCTGAACTGGTTTAGGGCAAAACAGAACATAAATGATATTTTATGCCCTAGGGAGGGAAACAACTTGGTATTATTACACCGGATACAATCGGAGTATATGAAGTTGATATTTCCGTGATATTTGAGCTACGGGGAATAATGTTTGTTACGTGGTTCGTTATTTTCGTCTCTTTATATGACAAAATCATAGATACTGAATATTGGTGATATAACTGTAATTCTCAGGTAACCAACTAAAGCAATCAATGCAATGGAAAGTATTTACTGTTTTCATCGCCCTCTGTGAACGTAGACGAATCTTTGAAAGACGCTTTGCATGGCGGCAACGGAGTTTGTGAACACGACTATAAAGAGACGCTCAGCCAGCGCCGACGAAAATGACGTACGGTGACGGAAATTGCGGCGAACTTCCATTACATGGCCGCAATTACTGAAAGTATTTGCGCAAAGTTTTCAAAGTGTATATACGCATGACGCCTTTAGGGGGATGTCGTTTGACATCCCCATGCTGCACAGCTTAATTTACAATCCAATATATGGTAAAGATATCTTTTATTGCCTTTTCTTTACAGAAATCTCAGTTATAATCATTTGACAAGTCTGCCCGACGGGTTTGTTGAAAAGTGTCCATTTTTAGAGAGCATGTGAGTATGAAATTTTAAACAAGGCACGCCCAATGCACTAATGTTCAAGTATAAGATATGTTTGTAAGAGTAAATGTACTCCTAATCTATGGCATTTAGGTCAAAAATTCCGTTTTCGGAGAAGATGAAAGAATTTCTCAGCGGCCCTCCCTCCCCAATGAGAAAGTATACCCCTCTCCTTCATTAGTTTTTCCCTTTCTTCGTTCCTCACCCTGAAAAGACACACATATGCCACTCTTTGTTTCCCATTTGTAAAACCTCCCCACTATCCTCTCCTAACTACAGTAGTTTCTCACCGTATGAAGCTGCCTTCTTGATCTTCATTTACAACCCCAAAAACAACCCAGTCCTACTCCGAACCCACCAGCTGCAGTGTAGAGTAATAAATGTTCCTTGCTTACTGATTTTAGAAAAAACTGCCCACAGATGCGAGAAAAAGAAATGCCTGCTCGCCTGATGAGAAATTGCTCGTGATCGATTGTGCAACTTTCTGCATTTTTAAACGATGGTTCAACAATCAAACATAGTCAACATAATCATGTTTGTAATGTATAAGGCTTTCAGAGAATTATAAATTGATTTCGTGCAAACAATCACAATATGACAGGGAACTGTGAATGACGGAAACTAAACTTCCTTGCCAACCTCTTGTTTTGAAAAAAATGTCACGACACTGCTTGATTTTACTTTGATTTTTGCTTTCAGAGATCTTTCAGGAAACAAGTTTTCTACTTTTAGTGCATCAACTTT
>LD343169.1:274881-297414 GCA_001465055.1 Ptychodera flava | reverse complement strand
TGTATGTATGTATGTATGTATGTATGTATGTATGTATGTATGTATGTATGTATGTATGTATGTATGTATGTATGTATGTATGTATGTATGTATGTATGTATGTTAAGTGTCGATCTAACTAGCTCTTAAAAGACTTCAAAATCAATCTGGATTGAAATAATCTGATTAGAAAATTTCAATACTACAATATACTTGACCATATATATATTTTTTGTACATGAACGAATGATGCTCCTATTACCTAAGGCGCGCATCGATAACTTCCGTTGATTCAAGTCTTTTCTTCTTCTCAATTGTGTATTCTTTATCCAGGAATTTGGACGATAATCGCATACGACATTTACAGCATGGCGTTTTTGACGCTGCACCCAATGTGCTCTATCTGTGAGTATTGTTTTTTTTTTCATCCTGTAAAGATAAACGAACGAATTAGTCTGACGCCTTCGAGACACAAAATGTCTTATCTGTGCACAATGTACTTCTCTTTAACACTGTGCGTGTTGGCGAGGACGTCGCTCTCTGTTTCTGATTACCTGTTGAAATAAACGGAATGCTCGATAGGAGAGTTGATATTCTGGTGACCCTCTTACAGACGATGTAATCCATAAAAACGATTCCACGTAAACTTTGAGATATGCGTTCCGAAATTTTGGCTCATCGCCTACTCGCACCCTTTATAACATGTGTAAATTTATCTCGTGTAGGTCTCTCACTTTCAACAAGCTACGAGACCTTCCAGTTGAAGCAGTGAGGACTTTGCCAAACCTACATGAGCTAGACGTCAGCTTCAATCGAATCAGGAAGTTGTCAAGTCACGTGTCTGGTTTGACCAATGTAGCCGTGTTGTGAGTATAAAATAATATTTGTGCACAATTGCCCAGTTTACCAAGGGAGTTAGTTTTGAAATCCCCAGCTTTAGTGAGGTAAAGTCCAGCAGAGACAAGCTTTGCTTTGCTTGATGATTATTCTGGACGTGGACTTCTGGTGGAGTGAATTTGATGTAGCGGTCTCTATGGTTACCTCATTTGGTTAACGCGTTGACTTTATTAAGTTTCATCCGTGTAAAAGCTACCTGTAAAGTTCCACGAAATTTACAGCATACCCCAAACGAATTACTGTCATTTGATAGCAGGCCATCTATTCTCATTGTCATTTACTGATGTATTGCGGAAATAGCAAACAGGGGCCGCACCGAATGTAAAAGCCATACCTGGACGTTACGTGTAGGACATGTGACATGTTCGTGTTTTAGTGTCAAGACGTATCCTGATCATGAATAGTATTAAACAATCATCAAATACCATTTGCTGAACTGACTTTGTTCCAGGCGAAATTTACATGTAGTATGACGCTGGCTATAACCTCCTTAATACATCAGATGATGGACAAGTATTTTTGCAATTATTTCTTTATCATTGAGATAGCCTGTACTATAGAAATGAAAAGAGATTGACACAAGTGAAAACACTATGCCAAAGGCATCCCATCGTCTGCCAGATTTTTGGACAGAGATCTGTCGTTTACTGTCAATCTTGAAACAAAAAGAGAATAAAAAGATTTGTTATGTTACTACAGTGAGATTAAATGTAAACGTGTGGAAGTAAAATCCGGGCTAATGTGCTGCATCTACGAAGCTGTTATCCAATTGGGTAGCTGAATCTTACCATTATAATTAAAACAATACAAATAGACTCCCTAAGTCGCTGTGAATAGTGACAATGGACCAATCAGAGATAACCTTATTAGCATGCTGCATATCAGCAGTAAAATCCGATTAAAACAACTGAGGTAACAGGGTCAGGTATTTCGCGGTCAGACGTCTTTTATCGTGACCCAATTGCAACGCGGTATACCGTTGCTGTAGACAAAATTAAACATTTCTGCTGATCACAAGAGAACGCCTTTCACCCAGGTGACATATTCATTTTAATGAGGCTTGGATACCTCAATTTTCATCATTCCCCCAACGCCTGCTTGCAGACCAACGCGAAATACGATACGAGAAAATGACAAGACAATTGCAGTCGTTAGTCAGAGAAAATGGTCCAAATTGTATAAGATCACCTTTTTAATGATTCGGCTAGTTGTACAAATCGATTTGTCTGATCCATATTGCATGTTAGATAAGGTTCTTTGTCTTCATTTGGCATACTTCCCATTACAGGGACAATAAAAAGCAGCGTTTGATTTCGTTCTGGAAAACAAGCACATCTTCTTCTCCCTTAAAGGTATACTGTCACCTGTTCCAATTTTGCCACAGTTACCATGGAAAGAGAAATTCTGACCAATCACAGATTTTAAGCGGGTGGCCGCTTTTTAAAAACAGCGCCCTCACATGGGCATTTTGAATACCAAGGAACGCCCCTTTGACCGTATATGGGCATATTTAGATTACAGGTGACTGTATACCTTTAAGTATATTGAAATACAACATGACAGTCTACCAAACACGACGCACCGTGCACAATATACACTGTTAATTGCCAAAAGATGAGTTCCACTCCGGATTAGTAACATTGTAAATGAGGCAAGAACCGACTGTGATGACGTGTTGAAAACAGAACAAAGATAACAGAAAAATTCGTCAAAAGAGACATCTAATTGAGTGTTTGATTTTCATTTGATATTAGATCGATGGCTGGCAACGAGATAAGCGATATTTCCCAGGATGCTTTTGATGGTCTCGTCAACATGTCAGTCATGTAAGTATGATGTGCAAATGACTTGATTCACTGAATATCAGGGTTTTTTTCCTCAGAAGAAAATCACAATCTTTCAGAATTACAGGGTAATTGTTGACAATTACCCCGACTTGAACAAGATTGCGAAGCTGATAGCGAGAATTCACAGAAATTTGGCAGACGAAATTTAGTTTTCACAGACATTCGAGTCTTTGATTTCACTCTGTAGCGTCAAAAGTGTAATTTTAAAGTGATTTTCAGTCATTCCTTTGGCTACATAATGACAATTTTTACATTTTCAGTGATCTCGATGGAAACAAGCTTCAGACTTTGGAGCAAGGTGCTTTGCGTCAATTTTCCCATCTCAACTACGGCGACATGTAAGCGATCCAGTACTGTTTATCAATCTAAATGAATGAAATGCATTCAGGGGAACGTCATCGATCGGCAAAATACAATACAATAACACTCCGAGCGTAGCTCGTCTTTACAAATACTAAGTTAAATGTTGCATGTCACGACGACTTGACAAATCCGACAGCAGATTAAGTTGTGACGTCAGAAAAGATGAGAATTTGCACACAGCAGTTCAACCATAGGCTCGTCCCCCCTGCTTTACATCATTGCACCATTAACATGATTTGAACTAATTTGGAAGAATTGGATCTTTATATTTTTCAAATTTCTCGAAAGAGTTGGGTGCCGTATAGCTGACTGTTGCAATATTACAAATTACTCATAAAAAACGAGTGAATATAGCTAAAGAGAAAAGCAGATGAGCTTATATTTTCAGATTAAACCGATATGAGTTCACTATCCAATTATTCCCAATTAATTCCAATCATGTTCATGATTATTAACTTACAGTGTCTTCGATGTTTTCCTGTTTTCGTTTCGTGCACAGACTTCAGTTATAAGGAACATACTTCATGTTTGGAGCAATATAAAAGAAAGATTTATCTATATAGGGAATATCAGGATGCAGCATGTTAGACTCTGTAGAGAACGCGTAATAGCCAATATTGGAAATCTAGCTGAACATCCGGTTAGTAGTTGAAATTTTGCGTGATTTATTGTATGTGAAACAATAAACGATTTACTATGCAATTACAGTACGTTCTACAGCAACCCTCTAATCTGTGACTGTAAAGCGGAAGCTCTGGTACATTGGATGAAAGAACACAGTAATAAAACATCCCCTTTTCCAATACCAACCTGTGTGTGGCCATACCATCTGAATGGCGTTGCTCTCAACAAATTGGGAGACCAGGACCTCACTTGCGGTAAGCTCGCTTACAAGCTTTAGTAATTGGTAATGCTTTATGTCTCGTGCTTGCTCTCAGATTCTCAGTTTTGGAGACAAAACAACTTTACGCAAACGGGAAAATGTGAATGTAAACGTGAATTTTCTTTTACTTCATCTGACGTGCATCAAACTGTGACTCAAATCCAAGATGAACGACTTGGTATGTATCGCTTATTGCGCAAACTTTTAATGAATCTTTTTTTATCCCATCACCTACAGCAAATTACGAAACTGTAAAGTGCTCCACGTCATCTCCTGAGACCGCCGAAGAGTGTTCATCTCTTCGAAGTGACAAATGTGTCGTGACTGCCGTTGCCAACCGATATCAAGATACCGAAAATTGCCTATGTCGTTCCAAAGGCTCCTGTTATGGTAAGCGGGGTCGGATCACCTATCTCTTCCGCTGGCCCTAGACCAATGAGATCCCCATTCTGTATTTCTGCAAGTAAAATCATGTCACAAATATAATCTTCTTGCAGTTCGAAACTGAATGATGATGATTAGAAACAAATTTCCGTACAGCTTATACGATGACAAAAGAGTAACCAAATTCAATGTCAGGGGGGCGTAACTCTGTTCGCATATCAAAGTTAGTCCTGGAACAAAAACTTGGTGAAATTCACAGAATTTCTGCTTTTCTGACGATACGTTGCCAAGTGAAATTAGTAGGTATCATGAAAGAAGTCTGCATTCGTCCGTACGTTTTATTTTACTCAGACTAAATTACTGGTTGTTGTTATTTGTCAGTATGTCCAGCAGGTTCTTACGGTGACTATTCAATGAAAGAGGGATCCTGCAGTTCGTGTCCGATATTTTCCACCAGCGGCTTCGGTTCCATGGACTTGAATCAGTGTGTTTGCATAGATGGTTATGCTCCGAATTCAAGCGGAGGAAACTGTACAGGTAACGTCACCACACTCTTGCAGCGGATCACCAGTATTCGCCTGCCAATTATTTTCTAGAATTTAAAGCATTAAGACAAAGTAATTAAATTCTTTGTTTTGCGTCCCCACCCGCTTAGGTTTTTAAGGTTTTCATGAAAAACACAAACAGTGTATTCGAATAGGAAATTTTAGGGCATGGCCGCTTAGCTTTTCTGAACAAAAATTTTGTTACAATTTTCTATTTGCTGCAATCAAATTACATTGTGTTAATTTTCTTGTGTGTGTTTTTCAGCCGCGCAGACGCGTACCTTTTCCCATTTTGAGTGGACGCAAAACAAAGAATTTAATTACTTTGGCCTTATGATTTTGGAAACTTCTAGAAAGGCTAGAAAGACGAGAAGCGACAGGAACAAGTCGAGATGTCATTAAACTTCCATCCGCCGGCGAAATAACTTTCTTCTCCGAATACAGCCTGTACGCTTGTATTTTACCATCCTTATTTATGTCCGTA
Organism: Ptychodera flava; assembly: GCA_001465055.1. Classification (NCBI taxonomy): domain Eukaryota; kingdom Metazoa; phylum Hemichordata; class Enteropneusta; family Ptychoderidae; genus Ptychodera; species Ptychodera flava. The sequence goes on along the minus strand of LD343169.1, from coordinate 292,032 downwards.
ATTATAAGTCTCCGTCGACTATTTATTAGGCGTTCAGAATGCTCCACTTCGTTTCTAATATCTTTGACTTTGAAATCCGTCCAAAGTGAGACCGTTGTGGCATTTGTGCAGAACTTTCGTTAGTCATAATGTCACTGTAATGGCACAAGGGATTTTTGTCCTATTAACTAATAATGATTATAAAAGTCAAACACAAACATATGCTTACGATCATTCAACATTTTACAACGGTTATGTAGAGGTAGTTTTCGATGTAAAGTTGCCGCGAGGCACCAAACGAAAGATACTTATTTATAGATATTTTGAATTTTGTGTAACGCTACAAGCAAAACAAATCAAAATTTGCACTCTTTAGTCGTTAACGAGTGCAACAGGTTTGAAATAAAGACCACTCTTCATATTGTTAACGTTTAATATATTTTTCCATACGATAGCTTGCCCAAGAGGTTATTTCAAAAACAGCGTAGGTCAAGGTGGCTGTACACCATGCAAAAACGGAAAGGCGATATTCAGCGGCTCCACAGTCTGTAGCTGTTACCCTGGTTACACGTTGAATAGTAATTACACATGCTCAGGTAATATTCCAGAAAAAAAGTTATCGCTACAAAATGTCACCGCTAGAGCAAAATAATTGCTGACTAGACCATTCGACGGGTCATGGAGGTTATATTTAAATATCTCTTTTAGAAAAGCCTGTTTATCACGTATGTTGAAAGCATTGGATACCACAGATAAAAAGTCGTGACGGTAAAAATCAATGATTATTTCTGATAAACCAAGAAGAGCATGATCAAATCAGTTTCCTTCAAAGTGAAAAAAGATAACCATTTCTTTTTTGAACAAAGAGAATATTGCATGATTTCGATGAACACATTGTTGTGATTATTATCCTCATTACATTATCTGCTGATTACCAGAGTTTAGTCAGGCACATTTGAGTTGATTTTTCTCCATACTGTTCACCTCGACTCACAGCTTGCCCCGAGAATACCTTCAAGGTTGTACAAGGGAGCGGGGAATGTCTTGCATGTCCGTCGCTTTCAGAGAGTCGTGAGGCCAGCGGCTCTGTCTACGACTGCATGTGCACCGTAGCCAACATGGAAATGAGAATTATCGGTGGAGCTGCGAAGTGTGTCGTCACAGGGGCGGAAAAGGATCGTCCAGAGAAATGTGAGTCAGTTTTGTTCCTCAAATCACCTTTTTTCTAATGCTGTGTTTGAGATAGACAAACGAAATGTGAATAAATAAACAAATCATATCATATAGCCCGGAAAATCACTATTACTATTTTTTTCACGACTGCCATATAGCGTGAGTTTGAAGCTCTGGGTCAATAACATCGATGTAAAATTAAATTCATCAAGAAACGAATGACTCCATAGCACTGCAATTTTGGAAAAACCTCCAGGAATATTAGAGAAGCGGTATGCCAGGTATTTATAAAAGCGAATATAAATGTATCCGAAGATACTCGATCTGAAGTTAGTTGATCGCAGGAAATGGATCAACCTCATGCTTGACGGCAAAGAAACCGGGTGGGGCGTCTTTGAAGGCGTGTATACCCACGCCACTCGACTGCGCCATATGTAAGGAGATGTCGGTGTCACCATTATAGAAGTGATATACCAGGTTACTGTCCTGGCCAGTTACTCATTTTATGCAGGATTTGTGTATACTGACAGCTTTCATGTTCTCATGTAATTTTTTCCTCAAAGCGAGCATTATGTACCTGTTGTTCATTAGTTTGGGCCTGGTCGCACTGATAGCAATATCAGCTGGTGTTGTCACGGTCATCTCGAGACGCTGTTTCCATAGCAGTGACATGACAACCATGGTGAGTCTATCGCATCGGGTATTAACAGTCTGCTTGCAATAACCAATATTGCTATATGAACATAACCAGCCCAATGAACATAACCAGCCCTGTGGTGCTAGATTTTGAGTATAGGGTAAAACCTCTGTATTGTCCTTTAAAACAATGAAAACGTTTATTGATTTTGTCACGACAACGTTAGAGGTAGCAGATAAGGGACTTATGTTGTCACCATTAGTTAATTAGTTAGTAAATTAGTTATTAGTTAGTTAGATAGTTAGTAAGCTAGTTAATTAGTTAGTTAGTTAGTTAGCTAGTTAATTAGTAAGTTAGTAAGTAAATGAAAAAACAAATAGATAAAAAAAATTATAATCAAAACAACCACCACTACTATTACTACTACTAGCTCTTGTTGTTGTTGTTGTCGTCGTCGTCGTCGTCGTCGTCGTTATTGTCGTTGTTGTTGTTGTTGTTGTTGTTGTTGTTGTTGTTTGTGGTGGTGGTGGTGTGACATATACATGCTTAACAATAAATAATAAAATAATTTTTATGCTTTATTTTGAATTTAGGGGAGCTCATCGACTTGTAATACATACGTAGATGAGAGAAGCGTATCAGAAATCCAAATGAAAGTGAGTTATTTGATATTTGTCTGTTCAAGAGTGTATGGTAAGGATTGATTCTACCGGTCAGTCGATTAGCTAACTGGATCATATCATAACTTGTGTGAACATGAGCCAGTACATTCTGCAAGAACGAGAAATTTGTGTGCGAGGGAAAAAACAAATATAATAAATAGGCCATAGGAAAAATCTAGGTTTGTTAGTCTTTGTCTAAAGACTCCCGTAAAGAGAGAAATTTACTTCTGTTTGGCACGATCAGTTATCTTCGTTTACAGAACAACGCCTACTTCTTTGCAAGGTGCCTGAGTACTCTGGCTTGTGAGTTCTAATCCATTACAGGATATCAGATTGCCTGGATACAAAAACTTTACGAGTGTTTTCCATAACATTCAAATTACATATGTAGCATTTTGTACTCAGTCAGAGATGCAAATGCTTATTTTAATTGGATGCATATCATGGAGAGAAAAAAAACACAGCACAAGTTTGAATGGGTTGTTGAGGTGGTTGTCCGTTTGTTTGAGTTCATGCCATATTATTGAAGAAAATAGAACAACTAGTACATCAACGGCGGAAGACATTTAACGAGTAAGAAATAATGAGTCTCTGCTTGCTCGAAGAATCGTCATTCGATGTGAATGTCCGAGGTGTATATTGTCGACAACCTTTCGTTGAGTGCATTTATTTCCCCGAGTATCTGGGCTATCTTGAACATAGGTATCATACTGTTACTATTATGGTTTGCCTTCCCAAGGAAACAGACAACAAGACCCCTGCGAATTCGCTTGATGATTCCGATGGCATTTTCATGCAAGACCCAAATTACGTCAAGTGGGAGTTCCCCCGGAAAGATTTGGACCTGGTAGGCGTTGTTGGGCAAGGAGCATTTGGACAAGTCTTGGAAGCCAAGGCGTACCATCTTCCCGGGAAAAGTCAACCATCGAAAGTTGCAGTGAAAACTTTGAAGAGTAGGATATGTCATTTCTTTCTGACTTGAATCGTTCTAGCGTTCTCTATAAGCAAGTTAAGGTAGTATGCGCCTCAAAAATGAAAGACTTGAACATTTTCTCAAACTTTCTTCAAGGAATCTTTCAACCATTCTCTTTCAAAATCAAGAATAAAAATCAGGGGTCACTGTACAAATTGTGGTGCTAGAGAAACAAATTACTTCAAGATTTACCGATAATTGTAACCCGAAGTGGCTGCCATCCCTGGGTTAACTCTATATAGGAAAACAAAATTTTGATTTCCGAAAAAAAAAGTTGGTGAAAATTTTTCTTACATCAAGAGTTTTAAATTGAGCCCCCAAAACCAGTACATCACAAAATAATTGTGTAAGTTTGAGAGTCAGAATATCAATTCCTTAGGGCATTCTACCTTTAAAGGTTCATTTAGGTATCTGAATGGTTTCGTACTGCACTGTCTGATTTAGCATTGGAAGGGGAATTGTTTCTCTAGAGTCAGTAGAACTATGGAAAAGAAATGTGCGGCGCGACTGGGATGAGAAAGTGCCACTTACTCCCCAAAGGTAAGACTCTGTTGTCATTCTTACCGTTACCAGGTGAGAAATTCCGGCTCTCACCGATATATGGTGAGGAATGTTTAAGAGCCTCATTCTCGCCAGTGTTATAGAAAATTCTCACCATTCTCCGATGAGACTTAAAATGCTCACTGGACATTGATGAGACTCAGTCTTGAGCCTCCCCAGTGACCAGTGAGATTTTGGTCTCACTGATGAGTTTTATATAACTTATTTAATATTGCGTTGAATACTTTCTTGTACTCTTCCAAATGTTTACAAGCTATTGACTACTTTACTTTTGTCACACACTCAAAGTCAAATACACGCAAACACCACGGGGACAATGAACGAATAGGCTACAACACAACACAACAAAGAACAGAATTACGACCATCTAGACCAGAGAAGTGATACCAGATACATCGAAAGGAGTGAGTGTATCTTGCCGACCACCTTGCACACGCCATGTAGCATCTACTACATTTTATATAGCATATAATTTATGATACAATGTGCAATTCTTTTCTGTGTTGTAAAACGTTTAGCCGTCAGTTCATATATTACATTCCGAAGAGCAACATTGAATCCATATTCTACACAGTAAAGTTTATATCAACAAATATGCGGTAGCTTATGTTTACTGAACCACGCTTTTCAAGGGACTGATGATGTCTTCGTTATTTGAATAGTTGCGGTACATCGTGAGTACGGATCCCATGGAGAATTTACTTCAGTTACTCAGCTCTGCTGTTCAATAGACCTCTTTCGTTCTGCTTAGGTGTGGCACGCTGTCAATTTAGGTGTATAAACAGTCCTCGGGGCCGATTCATGAAATTTCGGCTTCATAAAATTGAGACGGTAACGTGAACGATCACGCAGATCGTGTCTGGAAAGCCAAAAAGTCCGGTAATTTCCTTTCAACCGTTGCAAGCTATTGCTTGGGCAAGTTCGAGCATTTGATTGCAATCGCACGCGGTTGGGAGTAAAGATATTATGGAATTGCCTTCCAAAGCTAAAGTCGTAAAATGGGCCATGTGTATACTTTTCTTAAAGTGTGTGACTTAAATGTTTTCTCATGTAGTTGTGATCGTTCAGGCGAAAATGGTTCAATGGCGCGAATTGTTGGCAGCCAAATCGCGCCTAGGTTTACTGCGCAGACTCCACTCTAATTCGTTCGTCATGAACTACAATTGTGTGCGTCAAGTATTTGTGTATGAAAAGAGAAAGATCAAAGACAGGCCATTTCAGATGTCCTATTTTTTATCGACGTTAACAAACGCTAGGTCTCTTGAAAATGTTCGTTTTAAGTTATTTAGGTCGACATCGAAGCGGGAATCGTTAACATACGAATCGTTACTTATATCCAGTATTAAGGCGCACGCCATCCATATTTTGGTAGAACGCGCCTCGGGGACAGATATTCGGACACTCAAACTTTCCTGATCTACCACTTGTGGGGGTTCATTTTAAAGCTCTTGGTGTAAGAAAACTTTTCACCGTCTTAGTTTTTTGAAAATCGAAAATTTAATTTTTTTTCCATAGAGTTAACACAGGGATGGAGACCATTTTGAATTTCAAATATCGGTAAATCTCGAGTAATTTGTTTCTCTAGTTCCAAAATTTGCATGGTGACCCCGATTTTTATTCTTGATTTTGAAAGGGAATGGTTGAAATATTCTTTGAGGAAAGTTTGAGCAAAAGTTTAAGTCTTTCACTTTCGAGTTGCATACTACCTTAAAGAATTTAACTTGTTTCTATCTCGTCGACAAATTGCTCCGTACGTCCAGTTCCAATAACCTTGGCATTTATAATCATTAGACAACACCCATCTCCGTTTAAGGCTTTCATTGTATAACAATGTATGTACATGTTTGGTTGGAACAATCATCGTCAGTTCAAAATGTCGATGTGCAAAAGTTTAGGAAATATAGGTTAAAATATAATGAGGCCTTTAGGACAGATATTTGGACTCTCAAACTTTACAATACTTTGTTTAGCCTACCACTTGTTGCGTCTCATTTTGAAGCCCATGGAGTTGATAAAATTTTCATCGGCCGCTATTTTGTGAAATCGTAATTTGAATTTACCCTACACACTGAACACATGCATGGCGGCCATTTTGAATTTCAAGGGTCGCCTGATTTTTTTAGGATTTCGAAAGAATTTGCCGGAAAGATTTAGCAAAAGATAGAGTCTTTAAATTTCGAGGTGCGTACTACTTGGAGGAGGGCGGTCATCGAGACTGTATTTTCAATCGTCTTATGTGTCTTTTTATCGCATTACCAGAAAACGCCATGTCTGAAGAACGGGAAGCTCTCAAGACTGAACTGGACCAACTGATTTATGTTGGATATCATCCAAACATCATCAATCTTCTCGGTGCAAGCACCTCCAACGGTAAGATTTTCCCTGTTCGTTGGTGCATCTAAGAGAATCTACAAACTAGTCTGGACAGCTTGACTAGAAAATTGTTTTACCCGTCACCGTTGAATGCCTTACTTCTCGCAATAAAAACAAATAATTATTGTGGTGGATTTCTACGGCTTGTATTGCGTTGAATTTTTGCCAAGCTTTACCTTCATGAAATATTAATAATCACAACATGAAAGGGTGAACAACTGTAATTATTGATAACACTTACTATTTTACTTTCGCCTTATAAAACAAGCTTGTATATTTCACTTGTGACTCAAAAGAATGTTGACATTCACAGCATCAGCCTTGCCATCGCAATGGAATATGTAGAGTAATGGATGTTGTTGTTGATAAATGAATTCCAGTCAGGACAGTCAACAGTAACCTTTGGCATGGGGCAAATATAAGCTCAGCTTACAAGCTGAACAAAAGGGACTTTGAAACTATTTGGTTGTAACAGAAAAAACTGCCTTTTACAAGCAATACCAATGTTCAATTTATGCTCCTCTCCGTGGGTTTATTTGTGACAATTATTCTTTCCTAAAATCTCTTTAGTCCCCTTCTACTCGGATGAAAGATTTCAGCCTCACCGTAGCCATTCCATAAACTTTGATATTCCATTTAAATCCAGGAAATCTGATGATAATCATGGAGTACGCCGAGTATGGAAACTTGCAGAGTTTCTTGAAATCCAGGTGTTGCGTGACTGAATACCTGGACAACATGGAGAGTAGCGACACATCGCCGCTGTCAGAAGCAGACTTGTTCTCATTTGCATGGCAGATTGCCCGAGGAATGTCTCACCTGGCAAGTGTCAAGGTAATTATTGGCCATTGAAAAGAAAATCTCAGCCTTCTCCTTTAATGATTGCGTGTATAGGTCTACATTCTTCATAATCGTTTAGTAGGATTATTGTTGTATCTTATGGAGTTAACGGTATATTTCCAATGCATTGTCATCTGTTGACGCAATCTGTCATCAGTTTCATCGTTTTTCGCGTTTTTGTTTAATCCGTTCAGCAGTGTGTCTATTCAAGCCTAATAAATACGGCCTAGTCTTTTGGCGGAACTGTATTGCATCTACGTACATACGACATGTCGTTTTGGTTAAATAACGCCACGATGGCGGTTTGAGAATTGTGACGTAAATATGTGATATTTTCCAGCCCAAGAGGTTTCATTCACGCGCAGTCGGTGTGCTTCTCGAATCAGAATGAATTCACGGCGACTGTGATCAAACCGTGATGCTCCATATTCTGTTTTCCAGTGTGTTCATCGTGATCTAGCTGCCCGAAATGTGCTGGTTAGCGAAGGCATGGTTGCCAAACTCTCCGACTTTGGTCTTGCGAGGGAGATATACGAGAGTGGTTACTACTTCAAGAAGTCCAAGGTATAATAAGTCGCAAGCCCGATGTTTCCTGAATTAAAAACAATCACGCTCATTTTGTTACTTTTTCGTTTAGATAGTCACAATCATACCCATCCATAATCCAATAACACTGGGTCAAAATTCGCATTACATAGTCAATTTTTATAAACATAGACACAAAACAGCACAGGACAGACAGTAAAGCACCGGTACACACAACAAAGTCAAATTCATGAAAGAAAGATATATGGAGCTCTGGCAAAAAGACCATTTATGCCAGAGGTCCATATCATTTATCATTTTTAATGCTTATACTTTATGTCAAGAAAAGTTCTCATGAGAAAGCAATGACGAAAGAAATTGATGAAAGATTGTTAGAATCGGTGTGTACTTCCATTCAGCGAACATTCCATTGCATTGCAGGGGCGATTGCCTTACAAGTGGATGGCACCCGAGGCAATAATGTTCGGACAATACACCACAAAAAGCGATATCTGGTCTTATGGCGTACTGCTCTGGGAAATCGTCACTCTGGGTAAGCATTTCTACCTTCATATTATCATGATATGAGTTCAACAGAATAGACCCCACGCCTGGCTGAGTTTTTACCCATTCGATTTAAGTCCGTTACGGTGTGTGTTCGCCCGCTATTTAAGAGTGCAAAAAGTATGGCCCTGCTTAAATTCTACAGGTTAGTGTAAAAAAGCTGCGTCCTGCGCAGGAAAACTAAAATTCATATATTTCAAACCAGAGAAAAAATTGGGATTGTGCCAGCTTTGTATAATTATCCATAACTTATCAACGGATCAAAATGAAATTCGAAATCATAGATTGTGCTGACTTAGTCGAGAACAGTTATGTAGATTGTGTGGTTTTAGAAGTAATTGACAAGTGTATAATGAAATAGACGCTCCGACGCGTTCAAAATGACCAACTTGCGCAAACGTAAATCGGACGACAGAAGAGAAAGATTAATATGTATGGGGAACACAATACAATTGTATTGTCCAGTGTATATGTGGCAGGGTATGACTTTATCTAGATTATTGGACACTGTTAGGTCACTGGAGCTATTTTCGATATGTGTGATATGAATTTAGACGACATACACGAACAAGATTTTAATAACAGCCTATGAATATCCTTGGCAGGAGGAACTCCATACCCTGGTGTGCCTGTGGAACAGATGCTTCCACTGTTAGAGTCCGGATATCGAATGTCCAAGCCTCCAAACTGTAAACAGGAAATGTGAGTAACGGCCGTGGTTTATGAGAGGAAAGCTGGACATTGCTGAGAACATCATTTTTTTTTCCTAATTTAGATCAGTCATAAAGGATATACTCTCTACGTCGGGTCGAGGAGGAATTCACACATTACATGAAATCAAATGTCCAGTCAAGCCTCATATTGGAGCCTTTTTCAGATTCCATTTTCAATAAATATCTGACAAAGGGCAAATAAAATATCAATGAAGCTGAATATTGGGCCCATTACTGCAGGATCATCCTTCTATTTTTTGCAACCATTAGTCCAAGAGTACATTAAGGTTCACTTTATTCTGCATTAGATGCGCTCCATTGTGCATCCTGCCCGCACCCAGGCAATCATTCAACAATGTCTCCCTCCAGTGACTTTCAACCGAATAATTTTATACTCCAGCTGTTGTTGAAGCCTACGGCCAGTTTCTTTAAGAAGTAAAGTTGTGCTGAAAGAGACTGCGATTACAGGCGCATGTGTAAAGTTGAGAGAGTCAGTTGCGAGGAAAAATGTGTGTTATCTGATTATCTTTTACAGTAGTAATCCTTGTAAAAAGATATTGTCATATATTTCCTGAACAAAAATATCAGCATAGTATGTCCGCTGGAATCAGATGCCTAGAGCTACTTTGCCATCAGAATTCGGTACCGGAGACCAATTTTTTTTAAAAATGAATAGAACAGCTTACTCGGGTCGACATCCGGAGCAAATAGGTTACATGTATTTATATTTTTCAAGCTTGGTATAATATGTTCTATGCATTCTTTGTTTCGTCCAACACGATTAGTTAACAATGCACTGTGAATGGCTAAAGGCAAATATAAAAGACACGAAAACCGAGCATGGAAATCGCTTGATATGATTTAACGGATTCATAAAAGATTCATAGTGACAGTGTAATTGTTGTCTGTTCCCAATTCACAGTTACGATATAATGCTGACCTGTTGGAACAAGAAGCCATCCAAGCGACCAACTGCTGAAGAGTTATACCAAACATTTGATAAAATTCTGCAGTCAACTGCAAACCAGGTACATTGTCTTGTTCTCTGTTCAACCTCCGTGTCGAAATTGAAAAAAAACAACAACAACAAAAACCAAAAAACACGACTCATTAAATCAATTTGGTGTCACTTTAAAATCGTACCAACAGAATGTTCCTAGACATTTTCTTTTCTGTTTGCTTCATGCTTGAATTGTGACATATGACCCATTCTTTCGGATATGTTGCTGTATCATTGATCAGATTGTTTATCACACAGTTGCTTGTATTTAGTATTCATTGACATGGTTCTTTGTATGCCCACTTCGCAATCTTCGATAAACTGATTTGTGATTTGTGTACGGTTACGTTGCTTTTTCCTCCTTTGTCGTACGTGCGTGTTTTATACGTAGAATAAGAAATTTCTATTTCGTTTTATTTATTTATTTTTTTGCAATACAGCTCTTTTTATGACTTCCATAAATTTCCTTACGCGAGGAACTCAGTTACTGACTTATTTTAAGTGGGACCGTACTTTGTTTTACACCATTTTTTCAGAATGTTTCCAGTATTGACCATTTTTGACGTATTTATATATGCCAGATTATAGGCATGGAAACATTTCCACAAAAAGTTCTTTGTTCCATCAGCAATTTTTATTTTAAACTCTGGCTTCTTTCTATTATGATTCAGACTGTATATGTACATTTTACAGATCAATTTAGTTTTACTGTGTTGTTGTACATCGTTATGATGATCGTACGTCATGGTCGTGGATTGGTGGTACAGTGGAAATACGTGAAGCCATTAGGAATTTTTCCACTAGTAGTTGTTTTGATCTAATATTGCAGCAAACTTCTAAATTGGTGCAAATCTGACGAAAACTTCTCAATTTAACAATTTCACAGTGTATAGGTTCACCTTTAAATTGACCAAAAGTAATTATTCGATCCGACGCGTAGTTCATCATTCGGTGTAGGTAGTAACATTATAGAGAGGGGCAAACACTTTCCCTCAATAACTGGTGGCGCTGTGGCCAGTCTGACAGCAAAATCAAATATCCAGGAGTACTTTGAAGGAGAGAAACCCGGGAAAGAATTACAGCCCCTCACAACAGTACCAAAATATACTTTATGGTATGTTTGGACTGAACACCTTCGTTCAATAATTACCTATGTCATGTTTACAGTTGTGTTATCATCAAGCAAAGTAATTTGCACTCGAGTTCATGGCATTTTATTCTTTACTCATCATTCAAAAGAATGAAATAAAGGCTACTCATCATTCAAAAGAATGAAATAAAGGCTATCTAAATATTTTTTTTGTTCTGCAGGAGTACATGGAAGTTCAGCCGGACATGGTCACCATGATCCATATTGGGGATGAAATGGGCAGCCAAAGCAGCCAACAACCTCTGCTTATCAGTGAATCTGATGTCCAAGGAGTAACCGTGGCTCTTGGTAAAGATGACAACCATGCCAATGACCTTGACCTCGTCACCAACCGGAAGGACCGGACGGCACCCAGCTCACCAAACCTGAGCCTGGTGAAGCAGGTCTACATGCAGACTCCACGGCTGCTGGAGAGGAAGGAGGCGCCACAACCGATGAGTGACACGCACTTGAAGATCGGCAATATGATGGAATATTCCAACAGTTGCAGTGAGGGCAATCAGCAATGCAGCGACATGATCAGTCACAGCCTGTGTGTAGTGGATGTGCAATAAAAAATCCCCAGGGTTTTCTGATAATTTTGATGGTTTAAAAATCTGGCCTGTTCTCTGGTTTAAGTGGGTATGTTTGTACCACCAATGTCGCCGTATTCTATCTTATTGGCTTTTTCATAATTACAATACATTACAGTAAGGGTGTGTGCGTTTTGGTTTTTGTCGACACCTGCCTCAGAGTGTAAACTTTCTCTAAACTGCAAATTAACAGTATGCCTCGTACATGGCATCTTTCATGACTTCTAAGTTTCAGCGTGAACCGCAACAAATGTAAATTTATCGAACTCAAAGTGTCAATGTCAATATCAATATCAATACTGGAGTTCATTCAACGCCATTATTGTGTCATAATTGTGACACATATACTCGATAACTGGTGTACCATTCACACTGCCAGATATTATTCGATTACAGAAAATTTGCACATATCCGAACCTGATCAAAAGGAGCGTGTACAGTCGACTGTGAGCCCAGTAAGAGGCATGTCGGCCATATTTACCTATTCATAATAACACGCTTGATGGGTAACTTGTAATGTCTAACAGATGACTGGAGTCAGATTCTAGTTGTAATAAAAATAGACTTTGATAGGGATGCTGGGCAATGTTTGACACAAGTGAGCTGCAATTGTTTTGTATGAGTGTCTGCATTCTTTCCAAATGCGATATTTTCATTTACACATTAGCCTATATTCTTCATATGGTCGTAATAACCCGTCTATAAAAAGACTATTAGTGCCTTAGCAACAATGCTTTAGGATACACGTCTTGAGATGAAGGACTTGCGTAATACAGGGCCAGATATTGTTGATTTCGTACTGTTATCTGGTCATGCTCTCGTCACTGTTGCATGACCTATGGTTAAGATGATATACGGAAATAATTGGTGAACTGAGGATGATCCGTGTCTATTGCTATCTGTATACAGAGGGCTGCTTTCAGTCGTGAAAACAATTAAGTATTGCTAAAAAATTAAAACTGCATGGGGGTGTGTGTGTATAGATACAGAATTTGTAACATGATACAGTAAGCAGATTTCCAGTCTGAGGGTATGGAATTCAATAGGATAAAACGTGTATTATATATGGCAACCTGGGCTTGACTTTCTTTCTCAATTGTCGTTGTTACTGTTCCTTGGTGCTACATCACCGATTAATCATCTTCAATATCTATACATATCCCGATATGAAGGCTGTGCAGTAGTTATTTCATGTTTGTAAGAGCTCATTCATTGATGTCTTTTTTGAGTTGTCTTTTTTGAGTTGTATGGTAGCTTGGGCGGTATACAATGTTCATGGTTATCTTCACAGGGAAGGGAGCATCTTACTGTTTTAATTCGGGAAACCTTGCTTGTGTTTGATATAATGTAGCTCCATAGCTGTGATGGTGGTATTTTTACAAGTTTTTTTTGTCTTTTACTAGCTGATTTTGACTTTGACTTGTGGGTGAAAAGTTGTCGAAGTCACAATCAGCCACAATCACAAGACAGGAAACCCTTTGGAGCTTTGGAGACTAGCAACAAAGCCATGAACTCACAGCTACGTACGATGCTGGATGATGTTGATGTTTGTCCTAAGGGAGGAGGGCAGAATCTGAAGATGCATGCAGGATTTATAGCAAACATAGACTTGCACAGAGTCTGTGGCTTATAAAAATAATCCAAAAAGTAAAATTGAGCAGACTATCGCGATGACGGCGGGATTATCCCGAAACCCACCCTTGGCGAGAAAGTAATCACGCGTATACGCCAGATATAAGTGCCAAGCAACTTGTGGGCTAGTCTACATAAAATACACGTACAGGCACATATACGATCACACACATCCTCATACAGACACATTCACACTCTGGTGAGTTACTGTGAAATACTGCATGATGGAATTATGACATGTTGGCATCGAGGAAACCAACAAACATCTAAACAGCACCGCGAGTGAAGTTGAAAAATTTCGGAAGTTGCCATGACTTATTTTAATTTGGACAAATACTAGCTTTTATACATTACATTAATGCATACTTAAAATGTCACGTTAATGTGACCTTTATATAGTTAAAAATTGCATGTTCTCAAATATTTCTTTATATTAGTTGTTTTTTTGAGTAGTTGCAAGTTTAATTTTAAAAATTTATTGACGGTGTTGTAATGCGATATGTGTATAGCAAAACAGTTGTTAGCAGAAACCAGAGACATTTTGTTTCGTTCTTGATTTTTCGTGAGAGGACAGAACACGACATCTTTACAAGTTTTTCAGCTGTCCCCAGGTACCTTGATTTAGAATTAATAACCGCCTACGACAGCAGATGTAAATCTCAGCTTGTTGTGCCTTCGCCACTCCGAAACCTCAGTTTCCTGACCTCTTTATTCTTCAGTCAGTGGATTTGAGAAAGGATAGCAAAATTATAACATTGAACTGTGCATTCACATTCTCCAGCTCTGAATTGTTCTGTGGCTGCGATACAGACATATTGAACCATCACTATTACCCACTTTACATCATCAAAACCATCTTTCCTCTGGCGATAATTATTCAAATCAAACGTGCTTGCAGCTGATTCAGAAGTTATTGTAGCTACCGTGACATTGATAATGTTTTGTCACGAGACAGCCAGTGTAACGCAGTCTGACCAGATAATGTTTTATTGGAAGGTTTTCATATGCAAACAACAGCAGCTTCACTGTTATACTATCTCGCTTTTTGACTTGAGAATTGATTTAACATTTGTATCCTGGACAATTGTTTCTCTGCCAAGAACTTACACCTATCTACTTGTGTATGCATGTAGTTTGAAATTCTGTTATCAGCTTACAGTACCGCAGTTTGAGAGTTATCTTTACGTCACATATTCGTTGAAAGAATGATTTTTGAAACGAGATTAAAGTGAAAGCTGCTACGTCTCCACAAACTTGGTTGACCTGTTCGGTAGCTGTCCAAAATATCCGTAATCAGTTTGAAATCTAGACGCATTTCAACCTCTCAGTCCAGTCTACTGTGGCGCGACGCTCTGCACGCTAGCATGCCACGGTCCCTCTGACCACACACGTGCACATATCGATTGTGTACAGTGATTACCACCGATGTTGCTCACAATACCTTTCTGTACTTTATGGCATCCACAAGGATTAACCAAACTTTTGGAGACATATCTTTAAACGTGTGCAGTACTCTCATAGTCGGTGACAATTGTTATCTTGCAAAATTTGCTATTTGAATAACAACCATGTTTATTTTTATCGTCAATATTTTCATCATGAACATTTTGTGAGGTTTGTCCAGTTGAAATGTGAGTGTACCGATAATTCTTCCCCTAACGATCTATTCTAGATATATGTACATTTAGAGATGACCAAGTTCCTTTACCTTTTCCAGATCTGTAGATCTTTCCTAATGGGAGTTGATTTTATATATTCTTTATGGGAGTTTACTTATATTGACATTCTCGTCATAAAGTTAATTGCACATGAAACCTCTGTTTCTTCATTTTAGGAAATTCATACTATATAAAGATTTTTAAAATGTTTAAGCGTTACTATAAGAATGGGTGTTATTTCTTTATTTTAAGAGGAATATACGTTCGTTGAGCCTTTTAGTGCCCAAGTAGAAAAAACTCATAAACCATAAAATGACCAGCTGCAGTACGTGTCAATTATACGATAGACTTACCACCAATTTGCCAGAGGGTCATATCGCCACACATGCAGGGAGAGAAATCCGTACAGTCAAAGACATTTTCATCAGGAAGGATTGTGAATTGCAACTCTCAGGTGTGCCAGACATTACTACAATGGTCGGCCCGTATGTGATACACTTCTACGGCACCAATATGCTATCCTATATCAATTAACATCAGTGTTACGTGTGAAATACAATATGAAGTACATATAATATATATTTTAAGCTGTTTTGTTGTACCTTCGATGATATATACAAGGGCTGTGTTCAGAGAATTTAAATAAATTTCCTTTATATCTGGCTTTCGTGTTTGTCATTTCTGTTCTACGTGAGCCTATTGCCATGGTAACCAGGGTAGGCTTACTTGGAGAGAATACTGTAGCTTCATGTTTGGCAGATGTATTCTGGTAATTAATTTTTTTCGTCTAGATTTGGTCAAAGTTAAATTAAAAACTTGATTTTACATATTCTTCGCAACAATTTGGTTTAAAACATAAAGACATCTTTGTTAGATCGAAAGATGGATTTTGTTGACAAAATCTTGGCCCGAGTTTGATGTAGTTCCATTCAGTGTCCACGTCTGTAAAAACCGAACTGTATCGCCAGTTAATGGGCCTTCCATTGAGCTAAATCCATTTGAGAGATGTTTAATGGCCACTTAAAGGTCACTTTAACTAATGCACTGCTCAGACTACGATAAATCAAAGAACTGTATTTTTGTCTCTCTCTCTGTACGTGGGTAAACCATTTCATTTACTGAAAGTTATCATGAACTTACCCCTACAAACTGTCATTATTATTTATGTTAAATCTTTGCTCAACTACTTATAAGTTACAACCCTACCATGCAAAAGTGTGAACCCCACGCTTTTACTAGTAAAGTTACTCCAATACGGTGGACTAAATTTCATTTCAGTGTAGGGTGATGGTTGAGCTGGCTGATATAAACCCTTCTACTTGAATAAGGGTAATACTTTATAGCTCTGTAATATATATAGACTAGGTGTGCACTGCAAGTCATAGCTCAGAGCAATCTGATTGTTATCAGATGAAGAGCTGTATCAGTTTTCAGTTCTGCCGGCCAGAGAGGGGGCAACGGCAGATTCAAAGACTATCATAGCAAGATTGACATAAAACTCTCTGCATCCGGTTAAATCAGTTTATACATGTACCATATTCACAGCTGTATTTAACAAATATTTGCACAATGTACAAGGAGCCAAGAGAACAACATTTTGTGATCACATAAACTAGCAGTATTCGGAACTAGCCTGGTTGGAAGAAAAGTGGGAGGTTGTGTAGCATGTAGCGACTAGCTAATCAGTAAGTTAAATACCTGGGATGTGTTGCGGTCGTGTTATTTTTAGCAGGAGTGAATGCTCACAGGTTGCAGTTTTTAACCCTTTCACCACCATGGTTTGTCCCAAATCCATTGTTTTCTATGGTAAAGTTGGACCTGTATACAGGGAACTGGGGGTGAAAGGGTTAAAAGCCTAGCTGTTACAAAGAGTGAACAGATTTTGCATATTCATCACTTAAATGAAAACACTTACACCCCCCTCTACCCATTCAGCTATTAAATTTTGTACATTCCCATCGTCTTAAAAATTAATTTACTGGAAAATGGAGTGACTGGGTTACACAATACTGTAACTTAGCATTACATATGTGCATACAGAATAAAGAATAAGATATGAGGGTGTACATTGCTATCAAATACTGTGATCAGCATCCTTTTTCTATTGAGATCACGTCACATCACTAATTATCTCAACCA
>LD343169.1:233613-248367 GCA_001465055.1 Ptychodera flava | reverse complement strand
CACATCAAAATTTATTGTGAGGAACAACGTAAAAAAATCATAACTCGGATTGCTGGTATGTAGACTAGGATAGCAGACGTGGTTTGTGTGGATCGGGTGGTGTTGACTACATCTGGCCTCAGCTAAACAATGTTTCAAGTTTTGTAGAGTTGATTTCTGTATAATTTACTCATATTACCGCCTAGCTGATAATTGCACCTGACAGTGTTGGCAACGCCTCGATTTCAACAATGTCTTGTTCTTCTAATGCCAACAGGTCAACGCAAATCATTGTAAAAAGAAGTATGCATCTCGAAAAGGAAAGACTTGAACTTTTGCGCAAACTTTCCTCAAGGAATATTTAAATCATGCTCTTACCAAATCAAACAAAAATGAGGGGTCACCAGGCAAATTTAGTACAAGAGAGACAAATTACCTGGGATTTCCCCGTATTTGAAATTCAAAATGGCCGCCATCCCTGTGTTAACTCTATAAGGAAAAATATAATTTTTGATTTTCGAAAAACTGAGATGGTTAAAAGTTTCGTTACACAAGAGCTTTAAAATGAGCTCCCAAAAGTGGTAGATTGAAAAGAATTTGAAAAGTTTCAGTCCGAATATCTGTCCCCTGGGTGCGTTCTACCTTAAGCCAATTGAAATATAGGGCAGAATGTTCAATGCATTTTACATAATGCTGATGAATATTCTCCGTTGATAGTGGCTCATTATAAGTTGATTTGCATATTCAAGCAATGCTTATTAATAAATTTACATAAATGAATAAAATTATTGAGGAAATTTAGCTTGGAAGTGCAAAAATCCAACCAAGCCTCATCCTCTATCAGCATACCTACAATTGGTAATTATGTCATTATGAAAGTGCAACAAATTGTAACAATGTGGATACACACCAAATCTTTTGTAATGTGACGAATACGATTATACCTGCAACTCTTTCCTTTTCTAACACAGTTTCTGCTGGTACTGGTGTTTCTGCTGTAGCACCGGTGCCGTCCTGGCCTGTAGCTCTGCATGGCAGGGCCGTGTGTTACCATCTACATGTATGGGAGGCCCATAGCCAGTAACACACACAGCCCTGCCCCACAGAGCGACACTGGCCCGGTGCTCGCCAAACAATATAGCAATATTTTGCGATACATAAAAACATGTAGTGAGATATTGCAATATAAAAAACATATGGTGCGATTTTTGCACATGGTAATCGAAATACAGCCAAACCCCTTCCCCTGCTAAAAGCAGAAATTGCGTTTATTGTGTGTGTTTCAATTATCCATCAACATCAAAAACATCACTTTCCTGTGAAGAATTTCATGCACTATTCATGGCGATTTCTGTATGGACTCCGATGAAGGGTATTGTGGCTATCATACCTGGATATAGTAAAATATTGTCCACGGAAAATGCAGTAGCTCACTTGATACCCACATTTAACAGGCCACATTCGTCACTGATATCAGTGGGTTTGGGGTGAACCATGGTTGTGACAGGGCTATTAAATAATACAAAAGGATATACTTGTAATGTATATTGTTGAATTGACTGTATCAAATTATGGATGAATAGTAACACAAATCCAAGGTGTTGCTATCTCAGTGAATCAGGGACTGCATATTTTATGTTTTTGCACCAATGAATCTTTGATGGCAATGCAAAATCATCCATCTTTATGATGAGAATTTAATGTGATATATGAGATCGGATTTTTCCTGGGATTAAATTCACCGATTTGTCAGTAAAATAATAGCTTCTATTGCTCTATAGCTTTCTCAGTAGGGTTTTATTTGGTATATTTCCATCCATCAGTGAACGGGACGAAATTAAATTTGTGAACGATTAATACTCTTACAGTCTCTTCCCATGTAACAATCTTGCCTGTATATTCAAATTACAAAAGCACAGCCAAGCAATGATCAAACTGAGTTCCAAGGACTTTGCTAACCATTGTCACAGAAATGCTCTGCAAGGGAAAGAAAAGTCGGGGGGTTCAAATTTCAAGGATGATATTTGATTCGTAAGAATGGTTTATCAGATAAAATTGTGGATTTGAAAATTGAAGTCGGATTCATCTGCCAAGCCATAAAATTGTGCAGGCAATATTGTGTACCTATCATATCTTTTCAGAGTGTAACCAGAATATCAAAAAAAGCCTGCTGTCATGGATACCATTCTTCTGTCAAAATTTTAATTTGCAGATAATGATATGGGACACCTCACGATCATTCTTTGAACCAATTTTATGGAAGGTAATAAAAGCAACACTGTACCTCAGTCATACAAAAATTCATACTATGGGCTATGGTAGCCAACTGAGCTTGTGTGCAAATGTTGCTGGTGGTGCTTAAATTACGATGAGGTATACAATGTAGGTGATCATATACCGGTATTATCTTATCATGAAGTAAGTAAAAGATAACATTTTTTCATCATACTTTTGTGCTATCTGCAATAGTTACTTTCTGTGTACACAAATCGCTACTTTCGTGCATTGCCATATATTTACGTGAGGCCACAAAGTCAGTCGCGTCATGATTGTGCGAGCAGCAGTCAATAAAATAATATTTAGCGTTTTGATCAGATGACACAGATATGATACCAGTGAAAATCCTTGTGCATCGATGCTATTTGAGTGAATAATAATGAAATCAAAGAATGTCTTGGCTGTGTTTGCAGCGATTCTCTTACACAATGGCACAATCAACCCTGTGACCTTTGTGGAAGTGTAGATACATGCATTACATTGGTGACGTGGACCGTTTCTTTTCACAAACGTGTACAGAGATGGTAATGGTGCTACGTCAACACACACCTCATTTCCTTGTGTTCTTTCTTGGAAAAAAATGACAAAGTCAATGGTGTATTATTTTTGAATGTTTGTTTTATTTCTGCAGTTGTAAGTTTTTCACTTTACGTACACTTTTTTTGTATTTATTCCATGTATATGTGCACTGCTTTTTAAAATAAATTCAACTCACATCTACTCATCCAAGCCTTTTGGAGTGTCACGAGTCGTTAGGAGTCATAAACGATTGCTCAGCATGTGATGCAAACTAGCTGTACTACACTGTGTCCTCATTGTTGTGACAGTCTTCATGCAGCATGGATGCGGAAATATTACAGTTACAGTTTTAAGGTATACAGTCACCTGTAATCTAAATATGCCCATATATGGTCAAAGGGATGTTCCTCGGTATTCAAAATGCCCATGTGAGGGCGCTGTTTTTTTAAAAGCGGCCACCCGCTTAAAATGTGTGATTGGTTAGATTTTCTCTTTCCATGGTAACTGTGGCAAAATTGGAACAGGTGACAGTATAACTTCAACATGAGACGTGTCTCTGAGAACTCAAATTGTTTAACTAGATCCCTTGCTGGTCCCCTGGGTGTTGATACTCCTTTTGAAACAAAAGCAGTGATGACATTGTCACTTTCTGGTCTAAAAATCAGAAATATTTTCCCCATCTAGTGAAACACAGCATTTTGTGGCCATTTTGAATTCCAAATACTGGATTTTAGGTAGTAACTGATTGTAATTCTAGACAGCTGATTTTATTCTTAATTTTAACACAATTGCATTTCGAAAACAGATGTTCAACTTTTGGTTACAGAAACAAATAAACAACAGATATACATTCGATTGAGGTGAAACTGCATCAAGACAAAATTTTAGCAACATACATATGCCACTTGATGCCCATTTTGCTGATGTTCTAGCCATTGACACAATATGCCTCTCCTGGTAGTTTCTCTTTTGCCATGACATGACATGGTAGCAACAATCAAAACCTTGCAGAAAATTACACCTACAGTAATTACCCTTGCTATGGTCCCTCTCCAGAAAAACTTGTGAAAACATCATGATTGAAAAGAGTGAATCCCTCTGCTTGTTTCAGCAATTTTTAACACAAGCGACAATGTGTATGTACTGTATTGCTTCCTAAAACAGACAGTTGTTCTTTAAAGGTATTCGGTCACCTATTTTTGTAACGGCCAATCACAGATTTTACGCTGGTGGCCACTTTTTAAAAAGGGCGCCCCACATGACAAGCCATGGCATACTTAGCAGCGTTGTCTGCATGAGCTTTCACGTATCGAATATGGGGATTGACAGCTACAGGTGTCACGGGTAGTATGCTAAGCCCCGCCCCTTTACCATATATGGAATATGCAAATTTACGGTGACCATGTACCTTTAAAGTTGTGTTCTCGGAAAGTTCCACTAACAACAGAATACATACCAATTGATATGAAAGTTCCACATAACAGAATGCATACCCATTGATATGAACATTTTTCTTTTCACATGTATCTTCAAATAGGAGACTTAAATGCCCAATTTGGAAATCTTGTCCCTCAACCACATTTACAACAACAAGCAGTTTTCAGGTGCTGCGTTTAACAGATGAGGTGAGGCAAGTACTTGCAAAATTTCTCCCTATCGCTGTCCTAAAATAAATATTTCAGAAATTGTTTAAAAATTACATCTTCACTGAGCTAAACACCATCTTCTGACTGTAACTGATTAAAATGCATGTAAGCTTGACTTTGAAATTAAGGGTCCATTAGCCATAAATTTTGATGTATTTTGCACTATTTTTGTTCTACTTGTAAAATACAGTTTCTTGTTCTACTCCAATAAGCATGTTGAAATGCCCAGTATTCAGCTTGTCGACAAAGCCTGTACATGTACGAGTGTGCGCACAATGTTATCATTGATTACTAAATTCTACACAAGAGCTACCTTGCATTTCATTTTTGTATTCTACTGTGTTATATTAGTGTGTACACTTAGACAGTTCACCCAAGATATTGATTTGATAACACTCCGGGCAGAATAAAGTTAAATTAGATTGGTGTCATGCACTACTAGGATGAAACTACAGCTATTTTAAGTACACAGGGAATACAGTCACTGAAAGAACTCTGTGAAGCACATTATTTCAGTTTTGTACTCTCTATTGTTTTGTTCTCCTCTTCCTCTTGACAGGTTACTTGTTTTTATTGCCTGAGTTCTTGTCTTGTGATTGTCTTTCCTGTGAAGATGACAAGTGAAGGAGTGTGTCAGGGGTAGTGATTATTTGTCTTGTAACCATGGCAACAAATTGGTAGGCCTGTAATAGTGTTCGTTGCAGGAAACTGAAATTTATAACAAAAATTGTCCATATTCTCATGGGCAATATCAGATTATCTAGTTATCCTATTGGGCGTTACATTATACCGTACAAGTATATTGATGGCAGAAATGCAGCAATATGATTGGTTGAGATAGAATACCACAGTTGGGACACAAGTTGTCCTGAACATGAATGAATATTCTACAATGTAAATACCTGCATCAAGAAATTTGAGGTCATGGTCGTTGAGAAGGGAGTTACAGATTGATGTACTAAAATCAATAAACAAGATTATTTCTGATAAACTGTACCCGTTATTTCACTTTGGCACTTACAAATATTTGGTTGTGAGTGCTTATATCTTGTACACTGGTCAAATCTGAGGGTATGTACCTATAACTGTGGGTGGTTTACTGCCTAAATATCTATGCCCTACACAATTTTTTTATACAGGAAATCAATTCAATTGACAATGAACAGATACTTGTTCTCCGTCATGATAGCAGTGGTTCGACTCAAAATAAGATTTTTCTTACTTAAAACAAGTCATCGTTGATGACACAGTCCCCACTTGTTAATGGGTACTTTGATTACAGGTCCTCAGAGAGGATAAAGTATTCTTCATTAGGTCTGTCATAAAAATACTTTTTAATAAATTCACTTGATACATGTCTGAGTTGTAGTTCAGGACATTAAAAATCGTAATAAAAGGGCCACATGGTGGCCATATTGGATCGTATCACAAAACAAATCAAGGTGCATATGTATGACATAGGTCAATGTCCTTGTACCAACTTCGATTAAAATCCGTTGAGATATGCCCGAGTTATGGCTTTGTACATGAAAAAATCATAAGAAAATGGCCGCACAGCAGCCATATTGGATCGTATCACAAAACAAATTAACGTGCATATGTATGACATAGGTCAATCTCCTTGTACCAACTTTGAATTAATTCGCTTGATACATGTCTGAGTTATGGTTCTGGACATGAAAAAATGTAATAAAATGGCCACAAGGCGGCCATATTGGATCGTATCACAAAACAAATCAATGTGCATGTGTATGACATAGGTCAATGTCCTTGTACCAAGTTTGAATAAATCGATTGAGATATGCCTGAATTATGGCTCTGTACATGAAAAAATCGTAACAAAATGGCCGCACAGGGGCCATATTGGATCGTATCACAAAACAAATTGATGTGCATAGCTATGACATTGGTCAATGTCCTTGTACCAACTTTGAATAAAATCTGTTGAAACATGCCTGAGTAATGGCTCTGTACATGAAAAAATTGTAATAAAATGGCCGCCTGGCGGCCATATTGGATCGTATCACAAAACAAATTAACGTGCATATGTATGACATAGGTCAATGTCCTTGTACCAAGTTTGAATAAAATCGATTGAGATATGCCTGAATTATGGCTCTGTACATGAAAAAATCGTAACAAAATGGCCGCACAGGGGCCATATGGGATCGTATCACAAAACAAATTGATGTGCATAGCTATGACATTGGTCAATGTCCTTGTACCAACTTTGAATAACATCAGTTGAAACATGCCTGAGTTATGGCTCTGTACATGAAAAAATCGTAATAAAATGGCCGCCTGGCAGCCATATTGGATCGTATCACAAAACAAATCGATGTGCATCTGTATGACATATGAAGTAATCCTTGTACCAAGTTTGAATGAAATCGCTCCAGGCATCTCTGAGATATCTGCGTGAAAGGACGCACGGACGCATGGACGCACGCACACACGCACGGACATGACCAAACCTATAAGTCCCCCTGGACAGTGTCCGTGGGGACTAATTATTACATAAAACGTTTACATGATCTTTTTAAAAGTGAATTCAAGGACCTACCATTTGCAGGAAATCTACTAGTTTATTGACGTCTGCTCCGGATCTCAGATCGAGGAAATCTTGTGGCATTCTGTGCATATGCATTGGGTTTGGTAGAATTCCTAGAGACGACTTGACATACCTCAATAATCCGCACTACAGAAAATGAGAAGAAACGAGAGGGAGTGAGTCAGTCTACATGACTTTTTATCATGGAAAGCGTTTGTGGGTCAAATACTTCTGTTTTGAAACCTCTAAGAGCTGCTTATTACTGGCCTTATTAACTGCTGCTGGACGATGTTAAGGCCTAGAATGTGATGGTCCAAGGGCCATTCTAGAGCCTTGTCTGGCCACTTTTATACGTTCTACTGGCAAACTATACAATGTTCTAGTTTGGCCATCTTGTATACATGCTACATTGCACAATGACCAACAGCTGTAGGTTGCCTATACATTAATATACACTAACATTGTAAAATGTCCATGATTTTCCATCTAATATACATTCTACATTGCACAAAGTCCTTTGTATAGGCATCCTGTATACATGTACTATTGTACAATGTCCTAATTTGACCATCCTATATATATATATATATATATATATATATATATATATATATATATATATATATATATATATATATTTGTCATCCTACATTCTACAGTATATTGCCTAATGCCCCTGTATGGCCATCCTGTACACAGTGGCCTCATTTGACTATCCTATTTTACATTGCACAATGTCTCAAGTTTGCCATCCTTCCCTTTACATCACACAAAGTCCCTGCCTTGAAATCCTATACACACACTGCATAGCACAATTTTCTTCGTGGCTATCCTATACCAGACACTACACATTGGCATATCCTGAGAATCAATTCAACTGGTGTGCCAAAGCTGAGGAATGGCCAAGTAACTTGTCCAAGCAAAAACAAACATTAATCCTGGACCAGTGGATTTGCTGAACACTATGACACTACCTAATATGTAACAACAGACAGCTAGAAAATCCTGAAAATACCTGTGCAATTCCCAGACAAGCATCACCATCCTCAGCCAGAGGTACAGCGACGGGTACATCATTTGAAGCATGGAGTTCTTCCCAGGAATACAGCAACGGATCAGTGGATTCCCCGAACGGATTGAAATCAATCACCAAAATGCATTCCTGAAACACAGATAAGGAATCATAAATTCTTCGCTGAAACTTGCTGAATACTAATCAGAATCTAAGTCTATTACCAGCATGGAATGCTGCATGTTTCACACACAATGTGGAATGTTGCTGGCTTGGCAAAGCTCACACGAAAATAATTTGATCAGGCTAAAGTTGTTACAGGAACATAACATACTCATTGACTTACTTCCTTTCTCCTGTAAACGTCCATGATGACTGAAAAGTAAATTAACACACATCAAAGTCAGAAACAGATTTTTTTTCAGAAGCTTTTTCCCTTCTCTGTAAATGTGACTGAGTTACACGGAAGGGTATGTGGAAAAGCATGTACGGAGTAGTGAGACTTGCTTACAGTAGTAAGCAATGTATTTATGAGTGCAAAATTTAATGAAAAGTTTGCTGCAGCGTGGATTTGAGATAGGGGTAAAAAATAAATCACACAGAATGCATTTAGGAATCTACTGACAGGTGAAGTGTCAGGTGTTTTGTACATATATATACTGCTCAGGGGAGTGAAAATGTAAAAAGATTATAAAGAGCAACTCAAAGAGCAAAAATTGCCTTATGGACAAATGACTGCTGTCAGTTTCAAACACATCCCAACTGCTTGCATTTTTTGCCACAATTTAAGGGCATAAAAATCACAGTATGCCTCCATGAAATATGAAAAAAAAATAATTTACGAAAATCATTGCAAAAGTTAACCCTTCCCTGCAATGTTGAAAACGAGCAACGTATTAGCTAGTCATGGCACTGGTTATTTAGTGAATTAATATGCAAGCAACTCACAATTGTCATCCGGAAATGTCTGTTGAATGTGTTCCTTGAAGAAGTCTTCAATTTCTTGCTGGATTTCGACTTTCATTTTATCGATGTGAGGGTAGTGGTTTGTGTAATGCCTCTGAGATATTCCTGGTTCAAGATACAGAGGCAGTGTTAAACTTTCTCCATGGGACAAATCAAGATCAGTGGGCGCCGAACTAGAGTAATATTAAATTGGGTAATTGTGTTCCACCTATGCTTTGATATGACCAGAACATTCAATCGTGAAATGTTTCTCCAGTATATTCATGAGATTTGGTGCCAGCGAGTAAATCATGGACTTCCTATATCCTTTCAGTAAAATTATGAACACGTCTTTCCCACTGCAAGAACTCTCGGGTGCGTCGCTTTCTGTTTTAAACACAATGTTATATTCACCAGGGCATTTACTTGTTGCTTCTGCCATACGATTTGGCAATTGTTTGTTCAAACTCGTGGTAACCAAGTGACATAAAATTTGTAGGCAAAGTGTTCATACCTAACAGTATAGAGGTAAAAATGTCTTTTTTTAACCTCCATGGTAAGGGCTATTAGATTATTTTGGCAGTTCGGTTACTTTGATTAAAACAAATTTTGAATTCCACTAGTAATTTGTATTTATTATTGTATGTGACAAGTTATCAGCACAGCAGCAGGCAGGCTACCTTTATGTATATACTAATCTTGACCATGCTCTTCATAAGCCACGAGGACGGTCTTATTTGGCCAAAAAAAATAAATTGTGCTGTTCTGATAACATGATTTTCAAAAATAGAGTAGGTAGGTCAGCAGGAATTTTTTTTTTTCGAAATATTTTATTTTTAAATAATGCATTTTTCAGGGGTTCAGGGCAGTCAAACACTGGCCACAGCATTTCCAGAAAAATGTTTCATACATAAAAGGGAAAAAAGCATAAAAGACATCCTCGTTCAAGCAACAATTAAATGCCAGGTAACGAATGCGTGATTTTACGTTTTTTTCTTTCTTTTTTTACTTCCGGGTCGGCAAGTAAAAAGTAGAGTAGGTCGAGTTATCGGAACAGCACATTGTTTTTTGTTTTGCCTTAGCAAGCTTACTGTTGATAAAATAAATGCTGCGATATGCTTGGTTCAAACAAGGTTTTGTTGGAGAACAGACATTAAACACTGCGACTTCAGTCGCAGTGTAGGGTCAAAGGTCGCCAAGTGCCAGAGTGCCCACACATGGCTGAACCTTCCGGTCTATTTGAAACTGTGATTCCAGAACTTTTTGAAGTTCTAGGAAATTGCTAAGACAACGTTGTCTGTCCTTTCCATGACATTATAATCGTCTCACTTCAATGTTATCCTATGGTATGCTTGAGGGATGCAGATATTGAGCAGCTGTTGGAAAGATTCTCTCACCTATGATATTTCTGTTTCTGACAAACACTCTGAACTCCATGCCTTCTATAACATTCCTCCATTTCCTCAGAACTAACTGCAAGAGAAACACCATCCAAACTTTCATAAGTGCTCATAGGCTTTCTTCTCATGGGCACCTTTTAAAATCCTCATTCTATTTCAAACACTTTCTGCATGACTGAATGTTGATGGCTGTGTTAGAATCAAATACATGCTCCATTGCCTGATGCCTAAAGTGTACCATGAGAAAAGAGAAGATGGTGCAATTTTCACACAGTTGTTGAATGTAACAGGCTTTCAAATTTGCGTGAATTTGTAAAACCAGCATGGTCCTTGTACAAATACAGGTTGAGATATTCTGCCAATAAGTTGATACAATGATTTCTGTGAAAAGTTCGTTTCAAATCAATAATGCTCTCTTTTCACTTCACCTGCTGTACAGCCAAACCGCTGCAAATAACCATAAACACACTAAAGACTACTTTTTATGACTTGAAGCGTAGCCTGATCACTAGTTATCTTTCATTCTTCCACCACCACGGTTTGGCCTAAGCCCATTGTTATCAAAGTTGACTGTGGACCTGTTTACAGGGAATTAGGGGCAAACAAGTTAAAGGAGACTGATGCTAGAATTTGATCACTGTCAATCAAAAATCAACATTATCACAGTAGCTGTCCCTTAATGATAACCTTGCAAGTGTTCCTCCATAGCGAGTTTTGCCACCAGATAGCACCGTTTCATGCAGAGGCATATTTCATTATGCACAAAATTTACCTCGTATTGCACTTCAATGCTGTCTTGACCATCATCTGCACATCCTGAAAAGCTACACAGAAAGAGAAGAAATTTATGTTAGACCTTGCATGAAAATGTTACCAGAAAAGGTACTTATAGGAGCAATTCCATGTACATGTATCTATATACTAGATCTGTTCCATTTCGATGAGTCCATTTTTTTCTCACTGGTGCCTACCTGATAAAGATCAGTGTCAGTGAAAGAGGATGGAATGGCATCGTGAGAACTTTTCTGGAAACTTTGCTTCACTAACTCTTCTATTAGAGCAGATAAAATCTTTCCATGAACCCATTTCCTTAAATCCTTTCAAGTTACAACATCATCTAAATATATTTATATATATATATCAGATGGCATGGAGTTATTACAAGGATATCATACAAATGATACCTGTCGGTTGAAATGACAGCTATATCCTTCAGCTAAAGAGAATCCGAAGATGAATTCTTGTTTACCAGAAAAAAGTACGGCTTCTGATTAAAACGCCACAGACTAATGACAAGGCAATAATCATAAATGCTATCTGATCATCTTTGGCAATATATCAAAGTTGATGTGATTGCAGACTTTATCAAAATCTCCGTACAACAGTCTAAATAGGCAATGTACGTTACATCATGATGAAGTCTCGGCCACGACTGAGTTATTTGAAGTGCACATTCATCACCTATGTATTAATTGACTGCTGTTTGTATCCATGCTTAGCAGATGTTTAACAAATGAAGCGGGAAACCTCTGACTTTTGCTGAGCAAAGTTCTACTCTAAAAGCCGTCCAAAACTGAAAGAGTAATGCGCTTGTTTCATGTGAAATATTCCTTCAGTTAAATTATCGTTGTTCTCTTTCCTACAAGCCCTACTAACAATACAATACTTTGGAAAGCAATGTTTTTCACGAAATTCGCATTGCAGGGGCAGAAAATGTGAAATCCCAGCCAGTATAATTGTGCAACTTTGTAATCCAATACAATTATAAGTTCAGCATAATTTGAAGAAATGTCATTTATGTTATCCCCGGGTCTCATGAGAAATCAATGTTAGAGTGGGAAGTAGCATTATAGAGATGGATTTGCTGTGACCTTTTGATATTTGTTGACACTTTGTGCAAAGTACCTGAGATTAATGTCAAACGATAAATGTTAACATAATGTAAAAGGCATTGTATAGGTCTGAGATGGGATCAGAATGCAGTACGAATGTACTAACCTTTAGATAATATGCTATATCTAATAACCTGGTTGACAGAGATTTGGAGGATAAAAAACTCACAAACTCATCCATTTGCATCCCCTTAGAACATGATTTGTACTTCTTTACTGAAAAACTGATACCGTAGGAGGCACAATCTACATGTATGGGCTGAACTACCAGTACACACAACCTGGGATTTCACATAAAGGACATCTTTACAACAATCTTCTCAATTGTTAAAAATACAGTCTGAAAGATGCAGTGAGCCAGAGTACGCTATAATTGGATCCATTAAAAGTTTGTATGCACTTACGGTTTAGTCAGATCATGGGTGACATAATCAGAGCTCTTCAGTAACAGATAGACATCATTGGGACAACTGCATTTCAGTGATCCGTTGAATGCTATCCATGTTGCATCCTACCAAAAGAGAGATATTTAAACTTGACAAAGTATGCTGGATTGAATAATAAATTGACATGTATAGGTGTGCCACGGTTTTAAAAAAATATAAAATGGCTGCTTTTGAATGTTGTATTTAAAACTAGTAAGATGAATGATGAGTAACCTATCAAATTTGGATACAAAGCGTACATACTTCTCTTTACTGTGGTGTTATTGTAATTACGTCAGCCTTGGCCCAGACACTGACTTTAAATAGTGAGGTGTGACAGAGTCCAAATTTACTTCAAGAGTTGGATTTTTTACCCCTGGCCAGGTCCAAGTCAAATTTTTTTGTGTGTGTGAATAAGTGGCTAACCACCCTACGCTAAATATCACTATTTATTGATTGACAATGACAATGTTCTTAATTACCACTGTGACAGCACATTATTGTTCATGTAGGATCTATTGTTATTACAGACATAATGAAATGACCATGGCATTAGGTAGTCTGTATACGGTTTGTATTACATTAAACTCCATGAATATTGGGCTTTATCGATACTGGATCTGCATGTCTGTGTCTATAGCAAACTTTGATACGGTAAGCGTCTGTGTTTTAGATTCAGTGCATAAAACCCACCCTTGGTGAACTCCAGTTCAATTTGGGAAAGACGTTTCCTCCCAGTTCTTCTATGGTGTCCTTTACTTTGCTATTGAACTCAGGAAAGTGTGGAACCTAGATGAATTGACGGAAGACAAGAAAGGTAATGTTCTCAGCTTGGAAAACCAAGAGGTAAAAAGAAATCACAGAGATAACATAAATATTGTTACTGACGTGGCACTGCCAGACAACCATGTTAAACTGTCTTATAGAAAAAAAGAATGAAATGTGGTTACTGATGGCTATACATATGATCACACTTTTAATTAATACACATATCACTTTACATTACTCGGGTTACAACTGTTATATTATCATATGAAATAAGAAATGAGTGACATATACACATTGTATTTATTCATTGGATGCAATAGCACACTCAAACACATATATGCGGATAGGACTGTTTGTGATCCATCGGGGACCTGTTGTTTTAAATCTCCTGGTATTAGATTTTAATTATAACCTTGAGACCCATGATTAAGATCTTCTAGTGACCATGTTTTCCCCTTGGCAGTCCTGTTGACACCCCTTGGGTCCATCCCAATCTATGCATGGAGTAGTCTTCATTCAATCTTAACCCAATCCTACCCTATTTTATTACATAGTTGGACCTTTACAGATTATGTGACTGTAAGCTGAGGGGTCAAGTACAGAACCTTGTAAGGTACGTAACTGCATTACAAAAAATTTGTTAATGGTACAAGAAACCTTCAATAATTCTTACAGGTGTATCTTGATGTTTCGCAAACTAATATTCCACAACCACTTGTTAGAGCAATTGTTAAAGGGCAAGTTACTCTAACTTTTAATGATTTTTTGACTATTTTTAATTTTGTAATCCAATTTACAGTCCCTCTATCCATAGAGGGACTGTGGCCAATTGCAAGTTCTGATTCTACTTCCAAAAAAAAATGTTGAAACACTATGTAGCTGTCAACATAGGGTATAATGTATAAAACGCACTGTAATTGTTCACATTTGAATTCTAGTCTTGACCAGTATTCACTTGTCAACAAAAACAATGCAGTTTTTTACACATGTACAGGTTGAGTTGACAAGCTGAATACTGTGAATATCGAATGCTCTTGTGAGTAGAACAAGAAATTATTAAAACAAAAACAGAGAAAAATAATCATTAAAAGGATGCATTACTGGCCCTTTAAATGTTGGCATTCACACATGCACAATGAATGTTAAGTAATATAATAATAATATGGTTTATTGCTCTAGAAGGCCACCGGCCCAAATCGCATACATCACAAAATATACAGAAAATAAGTTACCGTAAACAGACACAGAGATAAATAAATCATTGATAAACAAAAGAAGAAAAGGAAATACAATACTTCAAAAATACTCTTTTCTCAAATTAAAAGCTTTGTACACAAATA
>LD343169.1:220975-233386 GCA_001465055.1 Ptychodera flava | reverse complement strand
AAACCATTTATTTTATTTATTCCGATCATTCAGAGCATGAAGAAAGAAGAGAAAATGATAGAGAAAACACTGAAAAACTCAGTAGTACTTATTGGGTCGCCTGTGACACATGTAACTCTGAGCGTACACATGGTTTATTTACATCGTAATTATTCTCGTATGCACAGCAAATGTTTGACCAGTTTACACCTTTGCGCGTCACTGCATGATTGACAATTGTTTGAATCGCGGAACGACTGTTCTCTTGGGGCCATTTCCTTTGTTACGAAAGTGATTTTTCCCCCAATCGTCGTAATTTTAAAAGGCTTTGTGAAACTTTGCAGATACCTGTATGGCCTACGTGTTTAGGAAACAGTCTATGTTTATGGTATGTCAATAATGTTTGTTTGAGAATTGCTTCGGCTGATTTTCACGGAGCGGTCTACCTTGCTGTTGCCAGTTGTCACTCAAGCGCCATTATGAATTTTCGATGAGTTAGGGGTCTTTTATACCCCGCACCGGGGTTTAAATAGTGAGGTGTGACAGAGTCCGAATTTACTTCAAGAGTTGGATTTTTTACCCCTGGCCAGGTCAAAGTCAAATTTTTTTTTTGTGTGTGAAT
This sequence comes from Ptychodera flava, assembly GCA_001465055.1. Classification (NCBI taxonomy): domain Eukaryota; kingdom Metazoa; phylum Hemichordata; class Enteropneusta; family Ptychoderidae; genus Ptychodera; species Ptychodera flava. Next base: position 232,785 of record LD343169.1, on the reverse strand, counting down.
AAGTAACTTTACTGGCTAACTACCCTCCACTAAATATCACTATTTATTGATTGACAATGACATAATGTTCTTAATTACCACTGTGACAGCACATTGTTGTTCATGTAGGATCTATTGTTGTTACAGACATAATGAAATGACCATGGCATTAGGTAGTCTGTATACGGTTTACATTACATTAAACTCCATGAATATTGGGCTTTATCGATACTGGATCTGCATGTCTGTGTCTATAGCAAGCTTTGATACGGTACGCGTCTGTGTTTTAGATTCAGTGCATAAAACCCACCCTTGGTGAACTCCAGTTCAATTTGGGAAAGACGTTTCCTCCCAGTTCTTCTATGGTGTCCTTTACTTTGCTATTGAACTCAGGAAAGTGTGGAACCTAGATGAATGGACGGAAGACAAGAAAGGTAATGTTCTCAGCTTGAAAAACCAAGCGGTAAAAAAAAATCACAGAGATAACATAAATATTGTTACTGACGTGGCACTGCCAGACAACCATGTTAAACTGTCTTATAGAAAAAAAGAATGAAATGTGGTTACTGATGGCTATACATCTGATCACACTTTTAATTAATACACATCTCACTTTACATTACTCAGGTTACAACTGTTATATTATCATATGAAATAAGAAATGAGTGACATATACACATTGTATTTATTCATTGGATTCAATGGCACACTCAAACACATATATGTGGATAGGACTGTTTGTGATCCATCGGGGACCTGTTGTTTTAAATCCCCTGGTATTAGATTTTAATTATAACCTTGAGACCCATGATTAAGATCTTCTAGTGATCATGTTTTCCCCTTGGCAGTCCTGTTGACACCCCTTGGGTCCATCCCAATCTATGCATGGAGTAGTCTTCATTCAATCTTAACCTAATCCTACCCTATTCTATTACATATTTGGACCTTTGCAGATTATGTGACTGTAGGGTGAGGGGTCAAGTACAGAACCTTATAATGTACGTTACTGTGCTACAAAAAATTTGTTAATGGTACAAGAAAGCTTCAATAATTCTTACAGCTGTATCTTGATGTTTCGCAAACTAACATTCCACAAACACTTGTTAAAGAAATTGTTAAAGGGCCAGTTACTCTACTTTTAACCCTTTGAGAGCCGTAATTTTTCCCACCAAAATTTTAGTGCAACATCTACCATTTTTTATAAATTTTCCTGTAATTTTTTTGATAATTTTAAACAAAAAGGACATCACATTTCATTGACTACAGTTTTTCATCAATATTTTGGCAAAAATCTGACAAAAATTGACTGAGGCGTATTTTTATAAGGGTGACAAAAATTGACTTTGGCGCTTAAAGGGTTAATGATTTTTTGACTATTTTTAATTTTGTATACCAATTGCAAGTTCTGATTCTACTTCCGAAAAGAATCTTGAAACAATCGCTATGTAGCTTGTCAACATAGGGTATAATGTGTAAAATGCACTGTTATTAATTACATTTGAATTCTAGTCCGGACCATAATTCACTTGTCAACAATAACAATGCAGTTTATACATGTACAGGTTGAGTTGATAAGCTGAATATTGCAAATATCAACATGCTCTTTTGAGCAGAACAAGGAATTATGGTTGACATTAAAACAAAAACAGTGAAAAAAATCATTAAAAGGATGCATTACTGGCCCTTTAAATGTTGGCATTCACACATGCATAATGAATGTTAAAGGCACTGTTCGCGATCCCTGGGATCGCCTTTGTTCTAGTCTGTAAGAGGATTATGGAGGTGTGATAGCCTTTTGTTTTCCACTGAAATTGTAATCTGGTGGGTAAAGTTTCTGATGAGACAATCTGGTGCCAAAACAGGCCTTTAAGTAAAAACTCTACGAAGACACCTTTTCAAAGTCCAGAGGGATAAGCTATGATTACTTACCCTGACCTCTCTTTCATTATTCTCACCGACATTCTGAAATAAAGAAAGTTTACTCCTGGAAGTATGGAAGATGTCTCAGACTGTTGATAAATTACTTGAAACTATGAACTATCTTTTATCATCATCCTTGGTTATACAAAACAATACTTGACAGGAAATTCACTGCTAGAGGTAATAAGCATTGAAACAGAATGTGCAAAAACACACAGGTTTACCAGTAAGGGGTAACAGTAAAAGCATTGTCAAGCACACTTAGCTGGTTGTCATATACAAGAACTGAAATAACACATCACTTTTTTCTTAATGAATGAGAATTCACAATGAATTTTTATGATTAGATGAAGAATTTTCTTGAATCTGTCCAAAGTTTGATGAAAGAGTGTGACATGAAAATGTTGGTTATCATTCTGTCTGTGCACTGGTGAGTACAGTTATTCATGTTTTAACTGATATGCTGACATTTTTGAAATTAGGTACCAGTTGGATTGCCTTTAACTTTCTCAACTATTCATGGACAGATTTGTGTGCACAGTATGGTAACCATGGCAACAGCAGCAAGTCTTACCTCATCATCACTGGAATCATCAGTGTCACTGTAAAGAAAGCAGCAAAAAAACCAAATGGTTTGACCCAACCTGACACTTATATGTAAGGACCTGAAGCAAATTTCACACAATAAAATCTACCTATCTGACGATCGCGTGTATGCGTGAAACTCGAGTAATAGGTACCGGAACATACTTGATGTGTTCTCATATTTATTGTAATATTGCTCTGCATCCCTGCATCGAGCACTTTACCCCTCTGAGAAGATACAAACAAGTTTTGGTGTATATATATATATATATATATATATATATATATATATATATATATATATATATATATATATATATATATTATATACATATATATATATATGTGTGTGTGTGTGTGTTCACTTATTACAGAAATAAAGTCCTGATTGTTATGTATTTACCTTTGAGGTAATACAAGACTGCCATCTGACATCAAATAGTCATGAAAATCTTTTGGACAGGGCAAAACTTTGCTGTGAAAAGAAAGAAACTGTATCAGAAGGAATGAACACTTGATTTCTGAGACTACATTAAATCGTTTAGATTCGGCATCTATTTTTGTACATTAATGGATTCGGTAAGAAAACGTAAAAGATGAGTGTAACCGAGCCAAAATTTATGTAATTGTGACCTACCTCTTTATGCTCACATGTTTAAATTGTGGATACCATGCCGAAAACATGCAGTTAAGTACGTGTTGCTTCTTCATTTTCTCTCATTTATCAACTTACTGAAAGAAGAGAAACGACAAAGAACCACGGCAGCTGTCTCACAAACCGAATGTGAATCCCCGACCAATAATGTTGGACAAGAGCTCGATCTAATTTTAGTTTATCGCGTCGTGATTTTTGTCTCAAAGTTTTGCTTCACTTATTATTGAACTACAGTCCTGATGCACAGTTGAGAAGAAGTGATATTGGCGTGTTAAAGAACAACTAATGTTTAGTCTGACGTAAGATATTGTCGATATTGCAACACGGCTTTTCGCCGATAGGGCGCAGCCATTTTGAATGTTTTACTGCACGTCAGAATATAGTTAGCATTGGAATCAGTTTCAAATACACAACTTCAACGAATCTGGTTCTAGTGCCCTCTTTAACTTTGGCGCCGGTAAAGGAATAACTTTTTAATTATTTTGCTCAATCAGCATGCTTATACGATCAATTGAAATTTTAATCTATATTATTTAACGTGATTTGATGCTAAAACGGTTCTCAACTTGTTCAGCTGCACCGAGGAACTGAAAATTTTATTTGCGACATGTGCCGTTAAAGAGTAATTGCCGAGTTCAGTACACATGGGGATGGAGAAGGCAGGGATGGAGATAGAGTCAAACGTCAAAGTGATATCCCGGCCACAACAAGCACCGCTCGCACCTTGAAGTTTATATATCCTAAATAATGGAAGCGTCGGACGAGCTCGATGCAGAATTTGATGACGATGTCGTGTTTGAGGTACTGGAATATTTTCAGCATAACAATACATTGTGGACTGGGTGTCTGGCGACGAACGCCACGATAGTTTTTCCATCAATGCCATCGTGCCGTGATGCCCATGAGTACTGACAGTTTCTTAAATGAATATCTGCAGGTATCACTTCAATAACAGAAATACCCATTCTTTTTCTGAATGACGTGATAAATTGTTAAAACCATATTAAAATTGTCATTTTTGAAAGAAGCAGGTACACATGCTATTGCTACACCAGATCCAGGGGACTGTGACTGTATCAGTGGAAGTGGAGCAAGAAGCAGGGAGTCTCTGCTTCTCTCTCATGCTGTAGCTTCTTCTTTGTGAAGTGTTTGTAACAGTGTTTATGTTTGGCAGTATCCGGGCAAAGATGCTGTCCTCTGGTTTGGCACAGGGCAGGGCCTATACCACCGGTGCCAGGAGTTGCCTGTGTACATGCATAGAGAGGAGGCATGTACACCGTGACAGACAACTCCAGGCACGTGTGGCCTATACCATGAATACATAGAGTATTGCTATGCATTTTGCAGATGCAATTAACATTCAGCTTCATGCATGCAAATGCAATGGAGTGAAATGTTTGATCCTCAGCTATGCTGCCTCTACTGCAAAGATTGGACACTGTTCCTTCTTTCGCAATTTCCATCATGCAGCTGAATATCTCCAAATGAAGTGTCTGGCCTTTGTAGTAGACAAACTGCCCTTTTATGCAAGGAAAGGGTATGCAAATAGAGCTGTTCACAGATGAGGTCTTTCTTTCCTTATTAATATGCAAAAATAAATGTATTATTTGTCTGCATATTTAGATTACACTTTAGAAATAACACATGAAAGAATGACAAAAATGAAATCTGGTAGGGAACTGCAGGTAGTGTTACAATGAATACTGAAAAAACATATTTACGGCTCAGAGTACAAGCTGCAACAACAGTCTCACATGAAATACTAACAAAATTTGCCCCTATTCTATTGCAAACTGCAGTGCCTGATGTCACGTGCATGCAGCTTTATTTAGTAACAAACTGTAACCCTGAACAGTGCTATTGCATTCCATTTATTTGTGTCTGGTGCTTTAACCTGTTCACCCCTGATTCCCTGTAAACAGGTCCACACACACAATGGGTTTGGGTGAAACCATGGTGGTGAAAGGGTTCAGGGATGAACAGCCCTTCCTGTGTAGGGATTTGATACATTGCCATGTGTCAGGAGAAGGCTGTTCACCATTTCAATATGAATACCCTTTAAAGAGTGGTGTTGGATAGGAAACTGAACTATTATGAGCAGTTGAGTTTGAGAATAATATATGAAAAAAAGGGGATATGTATTGCAACTTCTTAGAACTGAAATTCCAATGCGTTTTTCCAATCCAAAGGGCTTGGTGAGGTGATGGGTTTTATGCAAAACAAAATTCAAAAACTTCGTTTTAAACTATCATACCTTACTTAGGAACAATTAAAACATCTTGAAGTTCCTGCTTTTAAGATGACTGTCTGCCCAGACTTCTATCATAATAATTTCAAGATTAACTCTTGACATTTCTCTAAATAATATTTTTCCTGTCATATTTAATCCATCAGAATTCACCGCTGTATCAACACCTACAAGAAGTTGGCCATCTAGACTTCGAAACTTCCCCAATGCCATCATCAAGACCTCATCCAGAAAACAAACCGATGAATTCTGCGTCTAACACCTGGCTTGATGTCATGATGGTCAGCATTTTAATGCTATTTTATTCAACCCGACAATTCTCCGGTCTTCCTTTTAATAATTTAATGGAAGCATTAATTATGACATGCCTCACTTTGGATGCCTTTCCAGGAAATTGAATTAAATTGCGGAAATCCAGGCAATATGTTGACCTTGTACAACATGTTGCCCATGAGTACTTCGGCTGACGAAACAGAAGTTTTTTCCTGACTTGCCAAGAAAATGTGTTCTTTACATATCCAGTGTTTTATTGCAATCTCTCATCTGCCTGAATGCATTATCAGATAACTTGTTCAGTGAATTTAGCAACATTGACTTTCACGTGAGCTCGAGATAGACAGATAGCTAGAGCGATAGATAGATAGATAGATAGATAGATAGATAGATAGATAGGTTTCTAATCAATCGTTACTTTGAACCCCAGTCATTCCTCCCTGGACTTTGAAAAATAAGAAACCTGACAGTTCAATGTTACAAAATTGGTGAAGTAATCAATCATACACATCCTGTTTTTATGTATGAGTGTTCTGATTACATCCTTATTAAACAAAAGCCAATTATCTCTGATTTTAGATTACAGCAGTGGCACTGAAAGAGAAGGTAATCGGTTGGCATGGAGACCATCATGGAATTATGATTGAGGAAGAAGTGGTTAGTGCCAATCTACTGTGCTTCAGTTTCCATGTGAATGAACATTTCAGCTGATTGGTAATAGGTGTAAAGGTTTAGAATTGGAACCGTTACGGTGTTTTGCTTTGAAGTATAAATCAAGCATTTTGAAATATCAACCCCACAAATGTATGTTTCATCTTGCACAACTATCAACTGATTGTCATAACATTTTGCAATCTTCAGAGCAGAAATTAGCAATTATGTCAATCTGAGAAGATGCGTGCTGGAGGAACAAAGTTGGCGCACGCTATCATTTGGGTGTATTCCTTGACATTATTTCAAAGGCAGATACTTTATCTGTCAGTATGATGTAAGGTATCCAAAATTGGTCACCTTTACAAGTCATAACTCTTGAGCATTTTTCATTAAAGGAAAGCCACTGTATGAACATAAAAATTAACCTGAAATATGTTGTAGGCTGTCCATAAATAATCAGAATTCAGCAATAACATTGGATTGTGTAGAATGCATTCATTTGAGAATCTTTAAGAGGACAGCAGAATTCTGTTGCTCTTTCAATGTATGTCCACAAAAAATTCTTTCAGTGGCATCATTCGATCAGCATGTCTGACATTGTTGGGGAGCTGAAACATAAGAAATGTGTTAAAGCTCTCTATACAAAATCATAGATATATGTTGATGTCAGTTGGCTGAACATGTCTGCGATATCTGATTATAAAGTATTTGAATTATTAATGAACTTGATCTTAGCTCAACTGTGAAGTGGAAAGGTTTTGCATTACATTGCTCCATTGTGTAATAATGTGTCGAGTTTTGCTGGAGTGGTTACCGTAATAAGGCACACCTGAAGAACGTTCGACCCATCTTCCTCTCATTGAGTTAATTAATATTTGTGTAAAGATGTTTTTCTGATGGGTAAGTACAAACATACCACATAGGATAGTGATGAATAAGTTCAAACATACCCTTAGGATTGTGATGAATAAGTGCACAGTACCCCCAGGGATAGTGATGAATAAGTGCAAACATACCCCCTAGGATAGTGATGAATAAGTGCAAACATACCCCTAGGAGAATAATAAAAATTAGTACAAGCATACCCCCTCGAATGGTGATAAATAAGTACAAGCATACCCCCTAGGATAATGTTGAATTATAGTGTAGCTTGGTGTGGGCCAAGTGTTATCCAGTCTTGCCATTAGAGACTTTGTATTATTCCCCCCATGTTTTTATCAGGTCCCAGAAAAATAAACCAAATTGTGTTGGGTTGGAGTTACTCTTCCATTTCCTCATGAATGAAGAAAATATTATTTAGCAATATTGTATTATATCATAATTCCATCATGTCTGTATGTGTAACATTTATGATCTAATTTGCCACCTTGTTTCCTCATTCTGCAGAATTTGCAGTTTTTGACCAGTTACACGAGGGATTTATGTGAGAGTAAATTGCTCTTGCCAAGCGACAGGGAATTCCTGGACACCTATGGTCCCAGTCTGTTTCATCAGAAGTCAACAAGTTTAAAAAGCCACATCAATTTCATCAAGTAAGGTTTTATATTCATACAATCAGTTTGTCAGTGATTTGCTATTCTCATTCGATTCTTCCTGAGAGAAATTTATGTATGCAGTTCCCTCAAGTGACTGATTTTTTATCAAGTCTTAATTCTCTCTATCATTCATCTCATGATAAACACATCCAATTGACTTTGTCGTGTCTTTGGTGTCTTTGCCCATTTCGTGGAAAACTAGGTATTGATTAAAGTTCCATAAATCATAATGGTGTGTGGTTGGCCACCAGATTTTATCTGGCTTCATACTCAGAGTGTGGGCAGTGAAAAGCTCAATTCATTCAATATCGAACTTTGATCATTTCCAACAAGATAATAAATATGCTTTCAGAAAGATTACGTGATACCTAATAGTTAAAGTTTGCAGGTGAAAAAGTGATGGAAGTTTTTTCTTCACAAAATGTAGCTGTGCTAGAAAATAGCAGGGTTATCATAATATTTTGGATCAGCTGCAAAACATAATTTGTAACATGAACTGTTGGCACTGAACTGCACCTCTGTGCATAACACAAGTTTATTTCAGTGAGACAAGAGACAGACCCAGTTCTGCCAAAATGTCCTCACCCTAATGTGCTGCAGTTATTGGATTTTGCAATGTTAGGCAATTCTTCTCTCCAATACATTTTTCCCCGTGCTTTGCAAAAGAAATTAAACTGATCTCTTGCATGTCGTCAGGAGGAGTTTTCATCCTTAATTTTATGCCGTCTTCATTTCTCTCCTCAGGATTGTCACTGTTGCCGTTCTTTTACTTGCTTGCATCATCGGCATCATAGTGCAAGTTAATGATGGCTGTACACATACTAGTGTGCTGACATTGGCACTGGTTGCCATGCTTTTGTTGATCTGTCTCTCAGTTGAGGCAAAGAAGGCAGGTCACATATTCAAACTGAAACACATGCACAGTGACAACATTCAGAGTTTACGCCAGTTTCTGGAGATGAGCCAGACATTTGCCACCATTCATAAAAAGTCGGTTAGACTTATTCAAGAATCAGAGCTCATAGCAAGGGGCTTCTTGATGTAAGTATATCAAGTTATCATATTAATTGTCATCAACATAAATGTGTAGATAATCGATGTTTTCATAAATGTATATGCACATCTACCATTTTGATAGAAATGGTGTTTTTAGAAGGTAAAATTTTACAATTTGATAGAGGGTCCAGAGTCAAACATGACATTACTGTTAGCGTCCAGTTTCCACCAGAGTTAATTACAGAAGTATATTTGCTAAGATGATGCTTCCATCGTTAATTAACCTGTTTACCCCCAATTCCCTGTAATCAGATCTGCACTAACCACTGAAAGCAATGGGTTTTGGCCTAGAACCTGGCAGGTTAAGTGTTAAAGGAAAGCACTCTCTCTTATCTTTGACAGGATCAGTCCAAAGACGCCAATTGCACGACTGGAACAGAGTCGTCTACAGGGAACTCACAGACAGTGTCCACTGCTTCGTAGAACCGTCTTCCACACAGCCAGAAATCTGATACTTGCCCTGAAAGAAGCAGCTTCTACATTACTTGAGAGTTTTCCACTCAGTGTAGAAATTGACAACATTGGCAACTATGTGTCTTCCATTCCTGCTGAAGATCTGGGGCCGTGTTTCACACCACTGCAAAAGGTACCTGGTCATGTTGGTGTATATTACGGAACTGTGGGGGACGGCATTCATATCCAGCCACTTTACCTGCAGAGCTGAATATTGATGACCTACATGTATGTTTGATGGTGTAGCAAATTGAAAGGTTAACAAGTTAACAGGCACTGTGCAAGAGATATTTTGAAAACAGTACGATCCTAAACTGGTTGAATTGTAGACACTGACTGTAGGAAACATTGCTTTGTCATAATCATCTTGTTGAGTAAAACTGTACATGTTTGACTATGATTACTGTGCAGGCAATAAGTATGAAATAATCAGGCAGAATATGGGGAAATAATTGATAGCATGCTAGATAACAATTTGCACAGTCATGAAATGAATGACACGTTTATCCTCTGCATTCCATCAGCAAGGTTTGCCTGTCAAGGATGACAACCCCGATGCAAATGATTCGGTTATCTGTGAAGCAACAGACAACTATTCACTAGCAGCCCTGAAGGTAATTGTTCACTGCACTGATCATGCTGTATATTCATGTTGACAGATGCAATGGTTGACTTACCTGAGTTACTGTGGATGGATAGAGCCTCCACTGCAAACTGACGACAAATACATGCTTTTCAATGAATTATTAAAGGGACAAAGTCGGCCATTTTTCATGAATTTTGTTAATGCAAGACTACTTATATTGTTTGACGTGTTGAAAGATAATGAATATGGGTGACCATGCATATATTCGACCCCAGTTTTAGACACGACACATGAAACCATCGCAAAAATGAATGAATGGTCATGACCATTAATTAATTTTCGCTATGGTTTTATTTATCGTCTCTAAAACCGGGGTCGAATATATGCATGGTCACCCATTTATTCAGGATCTTTCCACATGTCAAACAATATAAGTAGTATCTCATATCAAACAAAAGTCATGAAAAATGGCCGACTTTGTCCCTTTAAAATTTAGAAAAAGTGTAAGATGTCTTCTTGCTATTGCAATCTCCTCTTCTCTTTCTCAAGTCTAAATTCAAAGGTAGTATGCACCTCAAAAGTGAAAGATTTAAACTTTTGCTCAAACTTTCCTCAAAGAATATTTCAATCATTCTCTTTCAAAATCAAGAATAAAAATCTTGGATCACCGTGCAAATTTTGATACCAGGAAACAAATAACTCAAGATTTACCGATATTTAAAATTCAAAATGGCCACCATCCCTTTGTTAACTCTATGGAGAAAAATACAATTTTCGAATTTCGAAAAACAGCCAGTGAAATTCACCGTCCCTCTGGGGGGACTGTGATGAAATCAATGACCATCATCATATTCCACACATTTCTATTTACGAGTTTTCAGTCATTCTTTCTCAAGACCTTTGCCACGTAACTGTAGTCACTGTAACCAGTTTCATTGGAATTATTCACCAGGCCATGTCAAATCTTCTCAGTGATCAGAGGTCGGAGTTCATCAGAAGGTTGGCACTGTGTTTCTGCACTGAGGCATATGGTGATGTTATGCATTGGACAGGTACATGGATTTTATTGCTGATTTCGCTTTCTTTGGACCTCTAGTGATAATTGTAGCGCCGTTTGTTGTGGAGATATTTCCTTCTATAGTGAATGAAGCATATTATAAATAAATAAATCTTTAATGAATGAAGCATATTATAATCAAATAAATAGATAAATAAATAAATAAATAATACAAATTTATTTGAAGATATTTCCTTCCATAACAGAGAAGCACATTAAAAATAAATAAATAAATAAATAAATAAATAAAATCATTTTGGAGATATTTCCTCTTACGAATGAAGCATATTATAAATAAATAAATAAATTTTGTTTGGAGATATTTCTTTCTTTAATGCTTTGAGCATATTATAAAAAAACAAATGAATTAATAAATAAGTAAATAATTATTCATGGGAATTGTTTTTCTTTATTTTTAGTAATTGTACAAGATTATTACATTATGTTTTCTTTAGAGAATTACCGTTCAGTAATTTAAATCTTGTGTGTACCGCAAAATCACAGAATGTACTGGTATGTAGCTTAAGATATTCTCAAGATATCAACATTTTCTCTTCAACACATTGCCATGCAGATTATAGTAACCGCTGGGTTTGATGCAAGTCTGAAAATTAAGATTTTGTTCTTGAAATTGCTCTATTTCAGAATCAGATCTTTTCAAAAGTTTCCGTAAACTGATATGTGAACCCAGTACAGTCACCGAGAGTAATCTAGCAGCCTTGCAGAAAAGCTACAACTTCCATCGAGTTGGTATTTTTGAAAAAGACGACAAGAGAGGCAATGTCACCGACATACGAGAGCCCAGTCTA
>LD343169.1:183197-197350 GCA_001465055.1 Ptychodera flava | reverse complement strand
GTAGATGAGAGTGTAATGTCCTGGTTTGCCCTCGCCAGAGCGGCTGTAACATATCGCCATGCGACCGGACGGATAGCTGAGATGAAGAGTTAAGGTAACTTACATGTACTGAGAACAATAATGCCATCATGATTCTACATTTGCAATACTGCGTGAAGCATTACACACCGCCAACTGAAATTCAGACCAAGTTTTGTCTGTGTTGCAACTGTGTTTATTGATGCAGCAAGTAGATGGAGCCTATGATACATGATATTATAAGCATAATTAGCAACAGACTGGAGTCTTTTCTTGAACAAGTCAATTTCTGCCAAAACCTGTATCTATGTAAAGTAAAATTTCTTTATAAGCTTATATGTGTCTGATACTACCGGGAGATCAGTTGTGTATTACTTTTTGTTTCCTAGCTGACCTCCAAACATTTATGGAGGATGTAGCATCTTGTCAAAAATGATTTTGTGGTTTGTAATGGAAAGGATACTAGACAGTTGTCGTGCCATCTGGAAGTGACGTGACAAACTTCTGCCACGAGTCACTTTCAGTATTTATCGGTACTTTTGGTGGGATGAGACGATTTGCTGCCGTGCCTGACTTGGTGCTGGTCGTTTTCTTGATGGTGTATTTCATCATGGCTTCCCTCTTGGCGTCGCCATAGTAACGATTCACCAATGGCTTGTCAGAGCCCAGGTCTTTGGCCTTGGCCAGGTCTTCTTGCCTGCAGTCAAGGTGAGACAGACAACACCAACATCAGTGCTATGCTAGCTGTTCACATGTCTTCTCATGTTCATTTAGTTGGGCTGATTAGCATATTAATGAGTTGTGTGCATATGTAATCAGATATTTGAAACTAAGCTATCCCGGCATTCTGCTCAAGTTGATCAAATATCACAGCAACAGACTGGTCATGGCATCATCAGCATGACAGACAAATCTGTGACAGTCACTGCACTCTGTATTAATCTACAATTGCAACATTGACCAGACACTTACTGACTAGATTGTGTTTGCAGGCTGCATTTTACATGCTAAAATTAAGAGAAATAAATATCACTGAGTGGACAAAATCTCTTAAAACATTATAATGTGTTTAGATAAAATAATAGTGACAGGCTTTCAAAGACAATCAGACATGTCAAGCTGTCATGTAGCTGTATATTGTACTTGTCCCTCACCATGGTACTATTGTACATGCATCATAAACAGTAGAAGCAACTCTCGCTTCTACTGTCTGTGGTTGTATTTGTACTGACATATGTTACACAGTAATACGTATGGATTTTATTATTCTCAATATGGCACTTACTTGCAAAAGTAACACCAAGAGGTTGAATAAGGGGGAAGGAAATCTTTTCACTGCTATTTAGAGCTAAAAAAAATTGCAAGAAGTCCTTCAAATGTTTATTCAATCTAATAATAAAGCCAGACACTGAATAGTACATGTACACCTCATAAAAGCATCGATGACGCAACCATAGTGACAAAAAGTGAACCAAACACAGGATATTGACCTATCTCAATTCATTTTAATGATTGTAAATTCAAGGTTTACCTTGCAAATGCCAAGACATTACTTTTTTTGAAGGCTGAAAGTCTTTCTGATTTCGATGAATCCGAATTCCATTGAATTTTTTTGTGAATATTTATGGGAAAGCTTAAAAAACGGAAAGGAAACTAAAGCAATGGATCGGCATTAATTTTCATATTTTTACAACTCAAAACTGTCAGACCACGGTTGCCAACAACTACCGTACACTGCCAAATGTTAGTTACTTTACAGTGGAACAAACTGCATCACACACAGGAAATCAACTGAATCCAGTCAACGGAAGCAGTAGACTGTGAGCATAAAAACACCAAAGCAGCTAGTACTTACATTTTATGAGACAATAACACTGAAAATATGATCAGCTTGTCCTCATGATATTAGAGGTTACCTTAGTTACCATGACAGTGAAGAGAACTGGTACAAGTTCATAAAACGGCATGCAATATTGGATTATGCCTACTAGCAATGCACTACAATTTTACAACCCCTTTTCGAATCTAGTTAATAGTTTATATTTTGCTATGTCAGAATTATATTCTAGACTCCATAGGTGAAAGACATGGCGGAATAGGTGCTGAAAATCCTGCAGCTTACTGTGACCATGCTTTTCCCTACACACCGGTACACGCATGTTGACAAAAATTTCCACAATCTTCTTATGAATTATGTACGGAGAAACTTTTTGTACGTGGTACGTGTTGATCCCTCGTTGACCAGCTCTGGAGAAACAGCACCCGCCCACATCATGAATAATTAATCAGCCTTTGCAAAAGACTCGTTTGTTGGCCCATTAGTTCAGTCTTAATAACGTTGAAAAACAGGATAACTTGTATGAATCATATATGACCCTATTACGATTGCAGTACTGTACAAATCAATAGAGTGCATACCTGTTACAATCCTCAACAAGGTGACATAGGAAAAGAACAACAACTGACTGCGTCCAAGATGACATCACTACATTGTAGTGCACCATTGTGTAGACTTGTAAAGACTTTCTCTCACACACAGCATGATATCTACACCTCTGTTCCAGCAGTTGATGTTGAGCGAGTCTGCTCTTTCTGTATAGTCTGTACCCCACAAAGGTGTAGGCACCGTATACAAGCGCAGCACAGCACCAACTCTTGTGTTTGCATGTGCACGAATGTGTGACCATGATTTCAAAGTAAAATATTTTTACTAAGCTGTCGTTTCTTTAAAACTACCCCGGCAAATTTCGTTTTTCAGAAAATTTTAACATTTCTTTCACTTTCCTGTTAAGTCAGTCACTGTTGATTATACTTACGATTGTTTCATTGCCAGCTGTAGCCTCTGCCTTGCCCACTCAATGACTGTCTGTCTCTCCAAATCATCTTTCTCATCTGCATGGATGATCCAGCCCTTATCTTCGGCTAACTTCGACGACAAGGTGAAATTTATGGTTTGTAAAAAACTTGGCTGTTCCCTGTGTTCTCGGCTTGTTGCAGCTGTTGCAAAATGAAAAGAAAGAGTGTGAAAAATGGTCCATGTTTTATTTAATGAAAATGAAAAGTTTTTGTACTTGTTATGGTGATCCTAAGCAAATTTGAAATTGAAACTTTTTTTCATCATGCATGAAACAACAATAATTTTAAGCATTTCTTCATTAATATTGTATAATATTGTAGTATCCTACAGCAAATATGTTACTACCTTAATCAGCACAATGACATTGTGACTCTGAGCAGGTATATCAAGATTGTACTTTCAACAATTTTGTAACTGTTACATTAACATTCTATTGTATCAAAAATATTTTCTATCTTATTCAGTTTCAACTCACATCAAACTTTTCGTTGTGTTTACTGTCTACTGTAGTTTATTTTTCAGATCATTATTTAAGTCTTTCTTATTATCTTCATTCTCCATGTTTATCACTCTTGCTGTCTTTTTCTCTCTGTCTCTACAATTTCACTTTTTCAAATGATTGACCCACCTTCTGAGGGTGATTCCGTGGTGACAGACATGAGATCAACTCCCAAACCTTTACGAAACGATCCTTTCCTTCCATCCGTTCGACTTTCACCTGAAATAAAATGGAGAAAAAAACTATGTTATTTTATTTCATTGTCAGCAAAATTTGCCAGGAACAGCTTACCAGCAATGTGTTTACTTGCCAAGTGTATCAAAAAGTTTTGTGTGATGAATTTATACATGACATTGAAATATTGACTGTTCAAAATATTGTAAGATGTTTCAATTAATACCATGTACTATGGCGCTCAAATCAGTGACGATCATACATACTTGCATCAGCTGGCTTATCAGGTACCAAGGAATTTTAATTGGCCTTAAAATTCAGTATGAAAAGTGCACCACACACCACAGTTAATAGCACATATACACATGTATGAATTGCAGTGTCAAACACTATATAGTTTCATACAGTTACAAAAAAATTTTTAATTCAGAGTACAAAAAGAGATAAACAAGGCTAACAGAGTAATTAGTGCAGACATCTTGTTTCAAGGTATTCTTTTTTCTGTGTACGTGGTGATGGGTACAGAATTCTAAAGTGCAACGCTGAGTTTATGAGGCTGAGTGGTAAAGGTAGAGGTCACATGGAGAGAGTGAATGAAAAGACAAAACTAATCTTCTCTTTGTTAATTTTTCAATGTGTCTTGCAATGCCCCACTACACACACCAAAAGCGTACACCAAAAAATGTACATGTCATTGCACTGGACAAAATTTTGTACCTTGGGCTGCATGATGAAAGCACCCGGTTTACACCACAGGGAGAGAGTTTGTGTTTACACCTTCTGTTCACTGTACACCTGATCTGCTTTTTTTTTTTGGAAAGGTCATTTTGACAGTATAGTGCTCTGATTGTTCTGCGCAACAAGTTTTTAGAAAACAGAAATATATTAGTCTCAATTCTGCTGTTACGGACACTCAAGCGTTTGTGTAGAGAGGACGCTCACTGTTTTTAGGTACAATGGCTGTCATATTTTGAAAACCATACACTCAGTAACAAAATAAACAACAGGGAAACTGTCTATGTCACTGCAGCAGCAGTGGAGTAGGATCAGAGACAATAAGCATCAGTCCTGTGCTGTTATGCTCAAAGTATTTAGAACACACTTTGGGTGAAGGTACGGTGTAGTTGATATCTCAAAGCCATAGATACAGCAGCAAAATCAACAGTCAACAGGGAGACTTATTTCTACTGTATGTGACTGCAACAGGATTGATCTAAGTCTGTATTCATTTCAAATCCCACTTCATGAGAAGAATCAATAGCCTTGACGAAATAGCATTCTCAGCGTTGACAACATTGTGAACCCACATATGAAACTGCAACATGTGCATTTCTTTTGACACACCCTAAACATCTTTGAATAATCATTAAAGCCAAAAATCTGCGCAAGATATTTCAACAAATGCAAAATCAGGTATTTCAATTTTTTTTTCAGCAACATCAATACAAGTTTTGAATTTTTTAATGAGCTTTAAAGTTTAACACAAAACAAATCCTTTTCACTATCACAAATGCAAGTGCAAACGTTGCAAAGAGTGAAATGTAATCACGATGGTAAGATTACATTTCAAAGGAACGTACATCAAGATGTTTGAAAAAGGAACTCTCTTGAAGCTAATACTTGACAAGCTCTGAAAGAGGCTTCGGCTTAATGTCTCTACAAACAGTGAAGTCAACACAACACAAAGTAACGAGGAATTCTACTGGACAATTCTGACTTGGTATAATGGCAGGTACTAGGTCAGCATACATGACCTTTAAATAAAGTGCATAAGATATATTTGAGTTTGATATCGCCATGGTGGTGCGATCTGTTTGTGTTAAAAAACAATTGATTGTGTTATTTAAAAGTCTGATGGTAAAAATTCCTCCCTTACTCTGCTTGGAACAAAAAGTTATGAAAACTGCCCGGCCTTAATGTTTTGAGACAGAACCACCTGTTGATTCGATTGATAACTGGCACACATATTGACACAGTGTACATATGTAGAGGTAAAAAATTCTAAGTAATCGTCCAAAAATATGTATGTTTATTCAAGATATATCCAAGAACATCAAAATAACACCCAAAATTACAGACATGTCCAAATATGTTCAAATGCAAGACCTCGTACATGTATACCATACATCTGTAACCTGATCTCTAAAGCAAACAATGAGTATAAACATATATCAAAAATACAATTTGTTTTCGTATCGAATAATAAGATTTTAGGCAACTGTGTTCCACACTACTCAAATGAAAGAAGACTTTCAGTAGAACTCTTTTCGGAACTCAGCAGACTCTAAGGAAGCTGTAGGGTTGTTCTGAGTTCATGTACAAACCCAATACGTAAACCATACTGTGGTTGCTAATGCTGTGAATTAGATTGGCTCACAGTTTACTGTTACCACCTCCCAGTACAATGGTGCTTTGTGAGTAGCTAAGTTGCCAGTAGGGGTATGCGCTTCAACCACCACACATGTGTTGACATAGATCTGAAATCTGCACGGCCATTCTGTGCTGCATTAGCTCAGCATATTGTAAATTTCAGGAGCACACATGTACAAATGTGTTGTCGGTATAATACCAGACAATAGCATTTCTGTTTCAATCATTAAGAACGTGAGCTTCTCTATCAAGGTTGATCAAAGTGTAGATTTCATTTCCATGGTGATTTGCATGCGGCTCCAGGGCAGTCTACACTTCTCCAAATCACCTCATAATGAATTTATTACTTCTAAGTCTGACCCTATCTTGACCTGGGATTAACTGTAACACAATAGGCAAACTACTTTAAACTGTAAAAGCACTGTGTCAGTGTTATAAAGAGATTCACAGTTTATGGGAATTTGGTAAACTGACACGCTCCCAGAGGTGATCAAATTGTGCATTCTCTGTATAATACTAGTATACCAGTCTGAAAGAAACATGACTGCAGTCTGTGTATACAAGATACAGTTGCTAATCACTTTCCTGTCATATTGGATCTCTCTATATGAAAATTTGAATTTTGTTAAGGAACGAGTCCATTTTGATATTTTTCATACTAAAGGTATAACAGCCAATATCATATATTTCCAAGTTGTACTGTCACCTACTTTGAAAAATGGCTGCAGCCACGTATTCATTCATCATTATAAGTATTTCACCAAGGTAATATTTTTCTCCATAGAGATAACATTGCTACTCATGATAAAGTTTATCAATTGTCCTTAAGAACATGTGATTTTAAAATTCTACTCATCTACAAAATGAGAGAATCATGGGTATTCCTAACACTCAGAAAGTTTTAGTAACAGAAAAGAGTGCCTCACTTTTTTAAGATAGAAAATGTACAATGTAGTCCCTTTTTTTTTTTGACACAAAATCTGCTGTACATGTATTTTTTGTATGCATGTGGATAAAATTTCATGTCGCTACCAGTACACAAACATGACATAACCTGTGAAATATGGTCATTGTTGCAATGAGAATTTGCCGTCGGTGAAATTTCTGTCATGGAGTAGGCTACGATGTAGCTGAAAACAAATAGTTGAAGAGAGGCATACAGGTCAGATTTCCAATTAAAGCAATCTGGGTACAGTATGTGTCATCGTTGAAACGACATCAGATGTCTTAATAGCACAATATCATCATGCAATTTCCGAAGACAAGGTTGCCACAGGAAATTACTTGGCAATCGTCGTGTTGTAATTAACAGTAAACCAAACCAAAATGAATTTTGTATAGCATTTTAATTGCCTCTTGAGAATTTTTTTTCACAGATGTTAATTGCATTTTCAGTTCCACTGTGTATGCGACTGTTACCATGACAACGTGAACACAAATCAAAGAGCAGGACATCAACCCAAATTAAACAGAGTGATTTTTATATTAAGAAATTCCATTTACTCGGCAACCCAGACCATGTTATATTTATTACACTGAAATCACTCCTGGCATTATCAATTTATCCAATCAGGTTCCTTTATGGAATGGAATATCTCACCGCTATTCACGTTTGATGATTAAAATTTCTGTTGCTAGCTCTACAGTTGTACAAATAGCAATATGTTATTGTACTAAAACAAACAACTGAAGCCCCTTATTGAGATGTGGCAGGGCACACATGTTTGACAGTAAACAGTGAAATTTGATCTATCATCATTAGTACTCCTTTATCGGAACTCAATGTATGCTTTCAATGAAATCAACATTCAGAGCTCGCCCCCATTCACGGAATGTTCATTTCAGTGCTTCCATCTCGGAAAATCAATTTTCGGCGCACAATGGCGATTGGAGAAATGGATTTCTGATGGCAGCAGAAATACCACACACGTATGAGTGTCAATGGTTCATTGTAAATTACAATAATTTCTGCATTGATTTTATTTACAGTGGTGAAATTTTCCATATGGAATAATTCCACAATCTCTCATATGAATTATTCAAAGATATTTGGGTTGTGTGGATTTTGAATATTTTTTATGTGTTCGTTCCTAGTTGTAGAATGTGAAATAAACCAAAACAAAACCACCTAAATATATAAGTAATTCACCTCACGCTCAAATTGAAATTGCTTACATGTATGCCTAGCCTGTGACTTTCTACCCTTTATTGATTTATTTTGGAACATACATGTGTGTGTTTTGCCAATGACCACACTGTTGAATCATCGACAGTAAGACTGTCTGTGGAAGAATACTGTAAAACAGTTTTTATCAGCTGAATTTAAAATGCATTAAATCAATCACATCAAAAGAAGCCCACCAAGCAGTAATTGTATAATTACTTGATTAATTGAAAATATTAACTTGCGGTTCCCTAAATGACCCAGAAATTTCATCAGAAATTTCAATATAAAAATATGTATATATTGCAAAGGCTGATCACAAATTCAACCATTTTCAGTTTTAATCCATAAACTCCATTCGAAACATGAATGTATCTGTTTATAGCACTGAGACAAAAGACGACAATGGGTGTTAATTACAACTGCAGAGGTATTCCAAGTGATTGGCAAAAGGCAAAGGGTTTTGATTGCACACACTTGTGTCTGGCCTAGGTCAACAGAAACTAAGATACAATGCAATAAATTCTTCTCACATAGTTCAGTATCTAGTTTCCCAACGTCAATGAATGAGCTGATTCAACTGGATACCACATCAGTTTATGTCGGGCGATAAACAGGGATTTACAGAAATCACATTTCTGTATCCGGGCAGTGCCCATTATTTGCAAAACCATAGGTTGGTTGACAAGCAATTTACAGGTGACCATTGGCATTGTCCTACTAGTGCACGAGATCATGAAAAAAGTTACGACTTCGGTGCTATTCTTTTCCCCAAATTTTTTTTTACGCATTTGTGTACTTTTCATGACTTTTGAATTTCCTTTGTTAAGACTATGATATCAATATATACCAGGATAATTTTTTTTTAATTCAATCTATAAAATTACCAAGACTTTATGGGTTTTTGTCAGTACAATTTTTCAAAAAAGTGATAGAATTATGAAAGCTGACTGATTTTTCACCTGTAAAGTGATTGGCCATGCAACCCGGAGGAACGATGATTTTTGTATTCATCCCAAAATAGCCTTGCCTATCGGTGACTGCATACATGAGGTGTTTTACGATGAATTCTGCAGATATGATTGGATGAATGTAAATATGCATAATAATGCAAACAAACAAATGCCCAACAATAGGCATATTCTTTAAAACGACCAGAACAACAATCATATGTGATTTACATGAAGAGGTATCCTTGTTGTTGCATTTCAGTTGCTGTTTTGGTTACGATAAGACCATAATATGTACTTTGATGTTGACAACAAGATTCCCTGTATGTACATGCATGCATGTGTATCATATAAGTGCAATGTCAATGTCATGCATATTGTTCACCGCACTCTTTGCATCGAACTCCAGAACAATTTATCAGTTTTGCAAGATTGAACTTCATCACATACACAATAAATCAAAGTAACATTTCCCTGTCTGCCTTTTGATCCTTTGAATATCAAGTTTTTTCGCTTTAATATTTTACTTTCAAATGTTATTCAAGTGCACTATCCTTTTAGTTTTACAATTGCCTAGATCAAATCATAATGCCGTCTTGTTTCCGTACATGATAATAATCCATATCAGCTTTTTATAGGGTCCATGCACTCAAAATCACTGAACATTCCATGACTCTGGAGGACTTTTCAGTAGTTTTCAAGGACTTTATGACGTCCCACCAACCATATTCAAGGTAACATTTTTACAATGTATCATTTTATGTACCATTTTACGTTCATTTTTAAAAACATATGGTAATCATTTTTGAAAATTGTTGGTTCAGTATCAATTTTCCAAAACTTTCCAGGACTAAAAGTCATTTTCAAGGGCTTTTCCAGCACTTTTCAGGAGACTTTGAAATTCGTTGACTTTAAAGAACTTTCCAGAAGCGTACACCCCTGCCTTTAATAGTCAATGTTGCTTCTCTTCACTATGGAAATACTTTAACGACACTTTCTTGTCTCCATAGAGCCTTTCTTTCACATCGTGTACAAAGGTCCCTGTCCTTCCTCTTTGATTCACAAACTAACAATAAAAGATTTCAGTTTTCCAACATGCATTAGAATGCTTATACTTTTATCAGTAACACAGGTAAGTCATGGCTGGGTGCCCTTGACATATACAATACCTCTTTCTTGTCCTTTTTTCCCGTTAAGGTCTGCTATGATATACTGCCAAACATGTGTATGAACTAAGTATTTTGCGATGGAAAATCAAGATTCAGTCTTTAAATGAAATTATCCAGGATTCACCAGTAATAATTTGCATTTAATTTGCATTTTAATCAATTATTGTGACTTGACTTGGTGTTAATTAATGGATGAAATGATATTGAATTATATGGGTACAGTTTGGTAAACCATAGACCAGTACACAAAAACATCATCAGTAATCACTTCAGTTATAAATTTTGTCTTATTCTTTATCATTGATAATTGTTTGTACCATTTACATAATTATGAAATTGTTATGATACTAAAAGCTTTCATGACACAAATTCAATTGTGTTGACTATTCAATGAAAACTTGTCATCTGTGACAATGTCACTGAACCGCTGCTGGAAACCAAGCGTGAAAGATCAGTTCTTGATGTGCGCTAACGGAACAAAATGCAACCGTAAACAAATAACAAACAATTAGGGAAGCTTTAATTTCTATAAACAGATTTTTTTCTGCGCTCCACACCGTTGGAGTTGATGTGTGCTTTTGAAAATATCAGAGCCCTCTTGAATAGCATTAGAGAGCTGTTTAAGAGGAATGCTTGGCTATACATCAAAGGATTAAAATTGGGAGGCACTGGTATTTAGTAATTTTAACACTCTGACACTTTGTCAACAGTTTTTTGTTGATCCTTAATCAACAACCACCTGTTGAATGTGGTATGAGCACATTTATCCAGGAATGATCCGTTCATTTTTCAATCGGAAATTATGACTCTTTTAGAGTACATGAATGCAAACTCACTCCATATTAGAGATTCCCTAATATGTCGACTATAGCAGTTTTGATGGATAGGTGCTCGGAATGAAAACTGATGATCATAGGAAAAAATGATTTAGGAAATTGACGGTATCAGTGTGTGTGTAATAAGGGACAGACCATTAGGTCTTGGGAGGTTTGGGTTGCCACAATCAGATTGTGAATATATTTTACAATTGTAAATTTTTGAAACATTTTTTTCCAAGTGAGTCATGATGTGCAATTTTTTTTCATCTAAGTAAACTGTCAGATTTACCATTTTTTGTGTCCTGATTTTCCTTTTTTTTTGCAAACTAGTCTCAAGTGTTTTTTCCTAATTTTTTCTCTGAATTTGTTTTTTGTTTTTGACCACCCCCCAAAGATCTAATGGTCCATCCCTAAGTCGTCTTATGTATTGTAGGGGGTCCAGTCTCAATGCATTGCATGTACGTTACCCTGTTTTACTATGGCTAGTAATATAATTATTGGTTCCCCCAAACGCAAGGGACCCAATGTCTCAGTGCAACACTATACATTGTTCTGAGTGGCCCTCGGTCAAAGCTCACGCATCAGAAACGTAAGGGGAGGGGTGGTGAAACCTCTGTTCGTTTTGCATGCCTCAAAATCACAATAAGGCTTCTGCTGTGACATAAATAGAACAAAAGTGAATTTAAAACGTAAATGCAACACGTGAAAGCAGAATCAGAGAGGAAGTCGACAGAGAGAAAGAATGACAATACAGACACGTGACGTCACATACTCATGGTTGGTTTTAAATGCGTGAACTCAGATAAATGTGGCGAGATGGCTCCAACACAGTACTATCTCATATATTCCTACAATATATTGGACGCCCCGGCCTACGTTAGGCAAATAATGCAGCGATTTTATCGAGTACTGCTAAGCAGAAAGGAAGCTTAACCCTGGTGAAATACGAATACCGTTTTACTGATATCAACATTTCATAATTATGATATTTTTTGTAAATTATGATATTACATTTCTTAGACTATTTAGTCTTAGTTCGCCTGTGCAGCAAAAAATCCGTCAAAGAAAAAAATTGAAGTCATACTTACTGGCATCCAATCTGTGCATTGATTTAAATCTCTCCAGTCGCGTTTTGGGTTTTTGTGAAACACTCATCAATGATGCCCGACTTTCTCTCCTGTACTGTAAAATTGCAGGTGCACCTTCCTTAGTGTCCACAACTTTATTTTTCCCGTCCTTGGCATCGCCATCGTCCTCATCGCCTTTCTTTTTCTTCTTCTTCTTTTTGTCGGAATCGGCATCTTCGCCGGCCTCCGCTTCCTTGGACTCCCGCTCCTTCTCTTTCTCCTTTTCCAGTTCGGCTGCTTCCTGTTGGTTCATGGCCTTTTCCAGGTAAGCTTGGCTCTGCCACTCTCTGTACGTGTACTGGGCTTCTTGGATGAGTTCCTTCCACCCGCAAAGCAGTAAGTTGACGAGTTCCCTCGGAAGATCTAAATGTTCATTCTCGAAAAGATAGAGTATTCTCGCCAGTTGGATCAGCAGCATAGGCGCCGCGAACGTGGCTTCTTGATAGAGATGTTTCTGAGTGAATTCCTCTCCGTCGTTTGAGTTACTGTCAAATAGAGTGGCCCTCAGCAGGGGCAAACTGAAACTCCCGTCCTTTATATCGGGAAGGAAAAAGTCGCTCCGGCCGAGACCTCCTTTCAGATCGCGCAGGTTTATTATTTCAGCTCCCTCGCCACCTTCGCCGTAGGCTCTCGGAGTATTTTCGTCCCCTCCTTCGCCTGTCTCGGCTGCTCTGGCCCTGGCTCGCTCCTGCTGGCGGAGAAATGCCGCGATTCGGGGATTGAGATGGGCAAACCGCAAACTCTGCGGAAGCTCGTCCGGCGTCTTCTTCTGCCGCTTCAGTCGCTTCAGCAGCGTCGTCTGTTCGTAGAAGTAACAAACGGAATTCATCGTGACTCGCGCGCGCGTTTCAACGACGGTTCAGAACGTGGTCCTAAAGGTTACGATTGGTCGAGAGAAGTTCCCCGAGTTCCCGAATTCCTTCTACGATTGCCGTATCCGAGTTCTGAAAGTGACCAGAATATTTTGTGAGTTTGACATTGGGGATGCCCCTCAGTTACTCCGCCTTGAGGTCATTAAAAGGGCTGAAATAATGAGCAAATGCGGAGGATGGCAGCAGTTGCGAGTCGAAGTCTGATTTAGGCCTAAGTATTGTTTTCTTTTCTTTTGCAGTTATGAAGAACAAATATAGTTAAATTATAATACCTGACCACGGATCACTGTTGTCACGATACCGTCACACGTAACTAGTCGTTGTCACTAGGCCTATAGTCACACTGGACGTTTCAATGTCAAAGCATGGGGGAACTACAATGTACGGTCGGAATCGAGCGGATTTGTGCAAAGCACACATTGTTTTCATAGGCTTTGTACATTTATTTGCCATGGCTTTGCTTAAAACCCCCGACAAAACAAAAACTGTGCAACGCGACTTCTCAACTCCATTTGTGGCCAGGACGCACTCGCTACAGCTGCGATACAGACCCCGTCCATAGATTATTCTTGGCACTTTGAAATCCGTCAATGATTACACGGTAGATGCCGGATACCGACTACGGTAATTCGAACACTGGTTGTTTGTCTTTGTGCAGAAACCTTTCAACCAGCCTATAGGCCTGTTGACTAATAAACAACTACTTCACACGAAACAACGTTGACACAAGAAGACCCATATCATAACTTTCATTCAATAGAATGCGTAATTAACGCTGCGTAATTAACGCAGCGTGGTCGATTACATGTTCGTGTTTTGGATATTAGGCCAACACATTGCAAAACTGTAACAAACTTTGCACTTATATCGATCGGGCAACCAAGGTGTACATTTATATGCATGGGGCTGGCTGGACCAAAGGGGCAACAGCTCTCAACACTTAAATATATAATACCAGTTAAAACCAAACGCATTATTTGGTAGCCCAATTGAAATTTGATAAGAGAGTCAATCCTTTTGGGTCGTTTTTCATATAGACTTCCCGGCGGTTGCAGTGTAGCGGCGTTCTGCCACCTGCACAAGTTTACGGTGCTAGGCAGTGCTGAACTGTTTCCTGCCTGCGCTATTAGCCGAT
>LD343169.1:160906-171263 GCA_001465055.1 Ptychodera flava | reverse complement strand
GAGATTGAGATCATAGAAAACATTGAAACACTGAGTAAACTTCAATATTTGAATATTTCTGGAAATAGTATCAGAAGTATGAGTGGATTACAAGACCATGATGTGCTGGAAGTTATTGACTTGGAAGACAACCAGGTGAGAGGATAGCCATTTTGTATGTAACTCAGTGAATGTAAGATGTTGTAGACAGAAACTCAATCACAATTGCATTTCAACAATGATAATAGAATACAACAAGATTTTGCTGGTAGCCTCTTATAAAAAAAATGTGACAGAACTCTGACATCTTGTTGTCTGACAGATCCATGACATCACGGAAGTCAAGTACATCCGGGATCTGCTGCTGCTCAGAGATTTGAATCTGTTGAGGAATCCGATCCAAGAGCTTGATGAATACAGGATATCTCTGCTGTACAGACTTCAACAGTTGACGCAGCTTGACAGGAGACGAGTGGAAGTCGATGAAAAGGTGAGTTGCTATTCAGTGGACAGTTGTAGTGCAATCATAGTAGGTATTCTATCCTGGAATATGTGTTGTTTCAGTTTTAGGAGTCCACGTCGACCTGTCAATCAGTAATTAGGAAAGGTAGTTATGTAAGATTTATTGCTTTTTCAGATAGCATCCAGATAGATTTTGTCACTTAACCTGCAGTGTTGATAAATATTTAAGTGTATTACTGTTAACTTCCCATCAGGAGCTTTATTTGTAGAAACATTTCAGGGTGTCATCTGTCAATCATAGAAGTCTACAAGTAGCTCATGCAGTCATATTCGATAGCACATGTGAAAGAATGGTTTGGGAATTCAAAATTTGCAAGATTTGATTTGATAAAAGGTCTTAACCCTTTGAGCGCCAGAGTCTATTTTTGTCCCCTTTATAAAATAAGCCCAAGTCAATTTTCTCAGATTTTTGCAAAAAATTTTGAGAAAAAACTATAGCCAATGAAATGTGATGTCCATTTGGTCCAAAATTATTAAAAAATTACAGAAAAATTCATAAAAATTGGTAAATTTTGCACTAAAATTTTGGCGGGAGAAGGGTTAAAGTCATATTGTTGCTATTTTTTGGATGCAATTTGGTTTAGTTAATTAAATGGTACTGAACTTGATACAGAAAGCTTTAAGACCCTTTCACCACCATAATTTTGGCCCAACTCTGTCATTTATTGTAGTTAATACGGACCGTTGTACTGGGAAAAGGGAGTTAAGGTGGTTATGTTTGAAGTCGATAATGTAAATGTATTGTCTGTTTTATCTGACAGGTGATGGCCGTGAATAGTTTCAATCCTCCCATGAAAGTAGTTGCAGCAAGAAACCACATCAAACAAGTGGTCAGCTCACTGCTCCAACCAGCGGCCATCTATGACAGGTAATGTCAGGGCCAATTTGGAACATACTACTTATGGACTGAAATCAAAGTGCAAAGCCTGTGTCTTTCTCAGTATTTCAGTCAATACTGTGCCAATCTAAAGCATATATATATCCATAAGTTTCAGACTGAGGTACCACAATGCAGACAATGTTACCCATAAAAGATGATAGGTCAAGAAAATCCTCAGAGAAGTTAGATTATATGGCCACTCCTTTTTACCATAAATTAAGACTTTGTATACACATTTGATTTGCTGCACCTATAATACTCAATCTGTATGATACTTCTTGTCAATCCTAAGCCCTAATAAATTTTTCTTATTTATACCACATGTTCTGGTGTTTCTAAGAATATGTTTTAGTGATGAGAGACATCATTAACTCTTAGAGCGCCAAAGTCAGTGTTTGTTGCCTTTATAAAATATACCTGTACCCGAGTAAATTTTTTTCAGATTTTTGCTAAAATTTTGATGAAATGCTTTAGCCAATGAAATGTGATATCCATTTGATCCAAGATTATAAAAAAAGATTGCGGAAAAATTCCTGAAATGGTAAAATGTTGCACTGAAATTTTGGTTGGAAAAAAATTGCACCAATGAAATTAAGGACTCTGTCACCTGAATGTGGACATGTACTAGCAATCAGAAAATGCAATGGCAGAGTCTTGTTGACACTGTTTTGCCTGTACATCAAAACAATTATAGTGAATGAGTTTGATCTTTTTTCCTTCACAGTACATTGCCAAGTATCGAGACCCCCTATCCAATGCTTGTTCTGGTGGGCCCCTCAGGCTCCAATAAAAGAGAACTCTCGCACAGGCTTGTTGAAGACTTCCCAGACTATTTTGGTTATGGGTAAGTACTTGCTGATGTATGCAATAGTGGCTACACATTCTAAATTCTTAATTTCCAATTCTTCACTTTACATGTACCACTTTATGATGTACTTTACATTGCTTACCACTTCATGTTAAGATACCATAGATAAAATAAGTTATCTTTTGCATTGCGTACTAAACATTTATTTTCCAATTTTAGATTTCAAAGCATTTTAGCCAGTTACACATGCACTCCATTTGAGTTCACAGTGTTCTGAAATCTTGAAAGATATTTTAATTTTAATGACTTCTCACTAATCTTACACTCAAAATACGTCGGTTTCGAGTTACTATGCGGTAATTCAAGGATTTTAAGCTTTCGCCACTAGGGGCGCTCTTCCTTTGACCGGAAGTGAGGGCTACTTTCTGGACTCCGGTCTGCGTACATTGCGATAACACAGACTCCGTATTCCTAACCTAAGTTTAGTCTACTTTCATCTGCTCTGTTGTCACCGTAAGCGTTTGACAATGCCAAACTTTTACTGCAAAGCCGGCAAACTCGACAAATACCCATGGATGAATAGCATGACCTTCCACCATTTCCCCGATGTTAAGAAAGAGAAACACCTGAGATCGAAATGGATAAGGATGATACGACGTGAACTTAGCTGGGTACCTAACAGTTTCCACATGTTTGTGATCTATTCCGCTCTCAGACTATGCGCCCCATAGACGTGTGTACATGCCTGAGAAAAAGTATGTCAGGAAACCCAATGACTATATTTCCTATATATAGGGATTATGCCACCATGTCATCTTCGACGTTCGATTTTACTGTGCAAAGTAGCAAGTTCATCTGTCATGTAACCGTCGATCGTTCCCTATCATTCTTAAAATTCATACCTGGTACTCAATTTGCTTCAAAATCGCTCGTTTCGTGTGGTTTTCTGCCGAATTCGACGGACACATCGCAAAAACATAAGCGTGAGCGACATTATTCGTCCTTATTCGAGGGCGATGATTCTTATAATACTAAACGAAACGGCAACAGTCTCGATGTCGGCGTCTTGCCAACGCATGTAAAACGGGAACTTGCCTCGCTACTCGAAGAGCAAGGTCATTAAAATGCATTAAAATAAATTTTCACAAACACAAACTAAGGAAAGAATCTACACTGCGACTGATGAGAAACCACACTCGGGTTTCGAAACGCAAGCGTCAAAGGGCCACTCTGTCAACTTTGTCACACCATAGGCCCGGCTGCGTCTCGCCATAAGCTTTCCCCACACGAACAAAACATTACCGTACACACAAATCCAAACTTCCCTACAAATATCCGAAACAAAACAAACATTTTTATTTAAAGAAACAATCGGATAAGAATGTAGGAACACATATTCAAAACGAATCAAACACAAACTCGACACAAAAAAAACCATTTTGGATAGTATGGTAGGGAGCCTCTTTCACATGTTTTACATTAGTTTCTAATCCAAGGTCAATGGATTTCTCAGCAAGCTCTTACATGTTCATTTTGCGGACGTCTTCACGCGTGATGTTGCAACTTCCCTCCGTGACTAAAATTTTAGCCCTCACTTTTGCAAAATCTCGAGCGCCCCCATGCGACCGATGTTAAAAATTTGTGTGTTTTCTGACAACTCGAAACCGACGTATTAAATGTACATTCTTTTAAGACAGCAAAGTGAAAATGCCGTTGCATAATAATTTCAAATGCAATGGTAAGGCAAATTACAGAGATGAAATGGTATGATCTCAATGGTGAAAACTCCATTAATTTTTCTCTGCTTTATAGAATAATGCACTGTACAAGAACAGCTTACAGCGGTGAACTGGACGGCAGAGATTACAACTTTGTAACACCTGGCCAATTCCAAAACATGGAAATGAATGTAAGTGTTATATTTCATGATGTTTGTTTCTAAAAACATACATGGCAATAGTACTTGAAGTAATGTAGTCCTGGTTGATATTAAAAAGAAATGAATATATTGTTTCAACGCACTTGAAATTCGGTGGAAAGCAAAAGCCCTTCAAGCTCTGACTTAGATTAGTAAACATATAGAGGAATGTCAAGAATATGCCAAAGAAAATGATCAGGCTCACTTGCTTTTTCTTCTGTTGATTTTTCTGTCAGTGTGAGTCTGAACGTCCTGATATACAAATCAGTGATATACTTATCAGTTTCTAATACAAAAATTGTCTCCTGTACACATGCCAGGGTAAATTCATACTGACGTATGAAAATTCGGGGAGTCATTACGGTCTGAGCATGGATGCAATCGAAAACATTGCCAAGGATGGACTTGCTTGCGTTGTTCATCTTGATATTGAGGTAAGTGGATGTAGCTTTCTTCTCAGGACAATCTTTATCAGTTGAGTTCTTCCTTTGAGCTTATGAAGGAGATAATGTACATTTTTCACTCTTTTCAATTTCTACATGAATTTCATCCTATCTTTGAAACCCCCCCCCACCTCATCACATCCCATTCAAAACACACAATTGAAAACAGAAAGTAAAACCAAAGTGTTATCGTCAAGCAGTTGAAGTGAACAAGATTACATTTGATATTGTGTTTATTTTGTGTTGATTTTTTTTTCACGTGTTTCATAGCTTTCATTTCATGTGTTCTAGAGCCTTCACATTTTGGACTCAACTGACTTGGTTAGTTTCTAGCTTCTTTATTTGTATCTTGTTTTTTTTTCTATGTAGGGTGTTATGGTGCTAAAGCACACATATTTTGAGCCACGGTATGTATTAATACTTCCACTGGACAAAAACATTCACAGTCAGCGTCTTCATGAGAGGGGACACTACACGGTACCCCAGGTTGAACAGATAATACATAGGAACGATCTCTACAAGGAAATCAACCAACAACATCCAGGTTTCTTTGATATGACCATCGATAGCAGTAAGTTTTTGATGTGTTGTGTCACACACAGAGTGTAATCTTGTAACAGATGATGCTGTTGCCATGGAAACTTCAATGTACACCATCATTTAAAACCATCGTAGGACGCTATATTGTGGAAGTTTTGTCTGTATCTAGGTGAAACCTTCACGTTGTATCCATGAGTCATTTCAAATTCACTACATAATATTTTGCCATCGTGAAATCTTGTGACTTGCTGAACAATAATTCTCTCATGCAGCTGGACTTCAGACAAAATGATAACATCAGGGTACATGTTGCAGTTTCAGATTTTTGAACTCTGCATTGATCACTTGGTAGCCCTTTTTATATTTGAGGAACTTGTGTGAAAATTCCACAATTCACAAAAACCCTTCTCTGTATTGTAAATCGAGAAAAAGTGTGATATTGGTAGTAAGTCATTTCCAGTGATGAAACGATGGATGAGATCATAATGTCTTTATTCCTTTAACAGACAATGGAGCAGAAGCTTATCGAAGATTAAAGAAATTAGTGATGGATTATCTTGGGATCAGTGGAACGGCTGGATTTACTCTGACAGACGATCCATCCAGTGACACACAGACAACTACAACAACAGGTTTGTGTCAAGAAATGCAATTTGTTTCATAACAGCAAACAACTTTTAATTCTGGTGTAATCAGTTTGCTTTCAAAGATCATGATTGATTGATGTTGTGTGCTGTTTTATTTTTGCATCAAGTCTGACACCTCCAACCTGTCCAGGTAGAATTAATGGCTTAATTAATGACAAACACACCAACAATAATCATTGTCTGTTGCAACTTGCTCATGAAATACAATATTGACCAGGCCTTCATGATAATAAACTGATGACTCATTCAGTTGAATAAGAAGGTCAAAAACGCAACATCCACAAAACACCTCAAAAGTTGTCATTGTTCATTGAAGGTACATGTAATGCCTACCTCTAAACTGACCAATTTAAACTCTTGCTCAAAATTTCACCTCAGAAGCTTTCAATATTCTTTTTCATTATCATAAATAAAAAAATCAGGGTTACCATGCCAATATTAGTGTTAAAGAAACAAATCGCACAAACTTTACAGATACTTGAAAATCAAAATGGCCACCATACCATGTGTTCACTCCATGTGCAAAAAATTAGTTTTTTGATGATCACAAAAAAACCAAGGCGCTGAAAGTGTTTTGGCTTCTCAGGCTTCAAAATGGGTTCACGATAGCGGCAACACAGTAAAACCATGTAAGAAAATATATACAAGTTTCAGCTGTCTTTTAATTTAGTTTTATTATATGAGAAAATCAGAATGCCTCCATACCCTGTGTTAACTCCTTTCCACACCCTGTATTCACTCAAATTTTGTTATTGGCTTGCAGGTAACACACTACAGTCTAATGGTGGCTCTGGTACTTCCGGATCAGCCACTGGAGTAAAGACATGGTCCAAACAAACAGTCGACACAGCATCCCAACAGATGACACAGGCAATAAGGAACAAACTTGAACCAACAAAGAGTGCAGTGGTGAGTATTTATGTGTTGATACAACATCCAAGGAAAATTTTAAAATCTGACATTGTTTGACACAAATTTCCCCCAGCTTTGTAAGTTGGAAGCTTAAATCCCATTTTTCATTTGCAGTATGTCGTAAGTGTCACTGTGTTGGTATCAAGAAACTTTTCAGTGCTCGCAGACTTTCCAGTTAAAAGCCTACATGTTGACCAGATGATTATCTGTTTGAAAAGTTCTTGAGTTTCAGACAGCTACTTATCCTGCAGAACTAAACAATTTGGATTTTTCTTTCCCATCTACATCCAAGCAGCAGTATTTGATTTTCTCACTTTGATTTCGTTTCTCAGGAGCAAGCATCTTACGAGCGTCGTCTGAGTGCTGCAAAAGCTGCAGCTGCTGGGGTTGTTCCAAGACCAATAGATCAGTTACTCAACAAGTGAGTTCAAAAAACATACTTTTCCGTGGAGAAAATACAATAACGTTGTTGATTATATATTTATATGATTGCTGGGCCCTGGGACGTTGTCAACAAACAGACACATCTACAGAGACACGTCTTTCTGATGAACCTGAAAGTTGGTGATGAAGTAATGAAATAATGTTCAGTCACTTATATGTCAGAAAATCAAAATGAAAGGGTGAAGATTTGACTACCAATTACTTCAGATTATGTGCTTTCTCTGTAGTAAATTCCAAATTGATCAAAAGCTGTTACCATGTGAAAATTTGGATGAAATTGACTGCCATGATATTCATGAGTTTGCCTCTAATTTTGTGAATGTTACTCAGCTAGTAATGACTATCAGTATACAGCAAAACAATGTCATAACTTTTCTCATTGTTGATTGTTTCTTCTGTGATTACACAGGCCACCAGGAACAGCCCCAACACAGGGAGGTTCATCAGGCGACTTGGAAGGGCTGAGTGGCAGTGGCAAAGAGCGCCCTCTAACGGTTGCCGTTGGATCAGGCATATTCAACGAAATGAACGCAGCAGCCCAGACTCCAGACTCCAGTGAAGCCACCACCAGATCAAGTTCACACCTTTCCAATATTTCTGAAGCCAGGGGCTTCTCAAATCCAGTGTCTCCGGACGAAGCCCGCTCACAGATGGGATCGCAGTCATCCTTCCGTCTACCAGGCACAGAAATGGCCCAAGAGCCGGAATTCATTCCAAGACCGCCCTCTCAAGGAAGCAACGGTTCAAGGCCTGGCTCGGTTCAGTCATTGGGCAGACCAGGCTCAAATACAAAGCCAGTGTTGCCACCGATTGCAACATCGCCGAGAGAAAATGTAAGGTCTTTACCAGAATATTGAGAAAATCGGTTACAGCTAGACTGACATACCTGCAAAAAATGAGTGTAAAAAAGGACTTTGTACATAAGTGTATTATAACATTTATATTAAAAGTGTGACCTATCAGCCTTAACACAAATTTTTCTCAAAATAGAAAGAGCAAATGAAACCAAATGAATCGTTCTTTAATGCATAAGTTGTTAGAACACACATAGAGAGCTGATGGACATTCACCGGCTACATTGATTTGTAGGTGGCCTTCATGAACGCATTCAAAAATTAGTGTTGTTGCTGTTCCTTTGTACAGACAAACCAATTTGTTTTATCTTAGAATTTGAAAAAAATCCTCCTTTTTAAAAAGTTTCCTTATGTGTGTCTCTACCTGAGCTGTGTATGGTTTGAGTGACTGTGGAACCGTCCTAATTCCATTTATCAGTTCACATGTAGATTCCTGTATTGTTTTCTTTATGGCACCAGTGTTTATCTTAGGCCATCAGTTCATGAGTGACAGAGACGCACACGCCATTTAGCTATACTGTAATGAAAACTTTATAACAGCTGGCGAAGAATTTTTCTCATCATAATAAACAATATTATTTAAGAGTATGCATGGCTGTGTATCATTTTGTGACCCGTTTTCCTTCTGTCCGTGCATAACTTTGACAACATCAGTGAAATAATCTTGAAAGTCTTTATTTAAAGCTGAGTTTGGACCAAACCAATCTCATCGGGCAATGAAGCTCAGAGATATATGTGCTGTTGCTATGGAAACCAACACTTAGAAGGGAGGGCTGCACGGATGAGTGGGTTGATCTCTGGTGTACCAGTCACGCTTTAGCTGTTTGCCAATTTCACACACTGTAGATTTGCAATACAATCCTTGTTGACAAAAAAAAAAACTATCTTACCCTGTTAAGCCGACATATTTCATGGCTGGCGATGTCCCGTTCGTCCATTGTATGGATACTGATAGGGTTGGACACCTCAAATGCAAGACATGAATAGAAGGAAAGGGAGGAATTGTTCTGATTCAAGTACAGGGAACACAAAACAATTGACTCTTTGTTACTGAACCCAGGCTTTAGACAGGTAAAATGTCGCTGAGGGCCAATTATTTAGAAATGGAACACATTTGACATATCTTCATTTGTTTTTTTACATTCAATGAAAAGATTTGGAGTATACTTATATTACACTCGTTCCTGTTTCTGTACCCAAATGTTCAAAATGTTGACGTTGAAAAAAAATTATTTCCGTTTCAAAAGAGATTAACCCTAGATTCATACGCAACCGTTACCCTATTTAGCAAGGTCTCTCCCTGTTGAGGGACCGTGTATTAAGGGATGCGCTAGTTATACCTTAGGAGGGACATATGGGGATAGGAATTTATTTTGACCATTAGAAGAAGACTTAACATTTATTATTAAGGAGAAGGCACAGCATGCATTTCCAGAACGCTTTCCACTCCCCAGTCAAGTAAATGTTTCTATTTTTGCTTCTTTTGCAAAAGCAGCAAAGTTTACTTATTACTGCCAATTTTCGCTCGGACTCGTGTTTCGTCGTTTTACACTTTGATCTTCACGCCTCCCATTATAAAATGGCTTGTCCCTGGAGACTATTCATGGTGACAAATAAATGTTATCCCCCTCAGAGACTGACTTTACTAACTTTGACAAGAGTCATGAGCATCATGCATTTTTAGCTGATTTCTACCCCATCGACGATGACTTAAATTACGTGCATGGATTGTTATGGATCGTGGAAACACTGATAAATTGCCCATTAAATGTGTTCATAGACGAGATGGACAATTTTCGACAACGTTAACACCGCAGATTAATGTTACCGTTGATGGAAACTAGCGCTCGATAATGTCGCAATAAATGACACGCTATCTGTAGTTAACATGGGTGACGATCATCTTGGCGTTTCTCATGCAATAAGGCATGCCGCTGCAATTTAAACAATGTCTCGCTGGTAATGTCTCTCACTCAACCTAATCCTGACCATGATGATTTAATTCTGTACATTCAGTGTGAGGTTTTTTAGCAAGGCGTGTATCACATGCCTCAAAGCGTAGGCGTCGACTTAGAGACCATAGGATACCATACATCTATTTCTTCTTCTTGTTTTAAATCTTTTCCCCGTTCTAATTAAGTCATTGTTCTTTCAGGATTTCTCCATATTCAATACATTTTCTTCGGTTCCTCCTTCGGAATCGCAGAGTTTGTCCCGGAACCCGCACACCTGTCATACAAGCGGGTCAGCCATTTGATTTCGCTGAATGACCCTTTGAAAAGAGTCGGTCATTCAAGGAGACCTAGTTTGTTTAAAACCTGAAAGTGCATGATTTCTACCGCACAGTAGATTCCGATAATTATTGTGTAAGTCTGAATTACCTAGGATAGGACACAGATATGACGAATAC
>LD343169.1:124700-152472 GCA_001465055.1 Ptychodera flava | reverse complement strand
TCACTGAATTACAAGGTCCCAAACCTTCTCCATGGCCATATCATACGTAATTATATCGTGTTTAACGGCCGGAAGCAAAAACGTACAGGTCAGTTAGAGCATGAGAAAATCAGAGAAATTGATACGACCACGTCAACTCACAGGTCACAACCGTTCATCATTACGCTTCTATTTGACCATTCGTAACCATCTTGGGTTGGCAAAGCGGCGTTTGTTCACGCCGAAATCCCCCTCAAAACAATTATACTATTTCGACCGAACCAAACCGTGTGGACGACAGTATTTCAGGGCGAAGCTTTAACTCTGAGAATTGCATTCATTTGGACTCCACAGTCCCTAACAGCAAATGAGCATAATGCGATTCAAGTATTGCACCAACATGATCAGTTTCTTGGCCGAATATATTTCACTTCACCGTCCCGTAAATACGCATTTGATGTTTCTTGCGAAAATCTGAAATTCATTACATACTTTATAAGGACGGAGTGATTGATTATCAATGGAGGGCGTTTTCTGTTAAGATTTATTTTGTTTTGTTCGCTTTCCGTAAAATAATAATACACGTAAAACGATATTATTTTGTAATTATGTGGGGAGCCGTCACTATTTACGGCTTGAAGGGTCGGAGGAATGTGGGATGGGGGTCACTCAAAAGTTGAAAGCTACAAGGGGGTGGTGCTCAAAATGTGGAGAGGAAGAGGGGAGTACTCAATTTTTTGGGAAATGTACTGAAGCATTTTGTGCAGTTATGAAATGATTAAAAAGTAACAGAAAAGAATGAAAAACACTCAGATTAACAAATGGTACAATTTTATAAAAACATGGTACAATTTGATATGTGTATGTATACCGAGTATATTGATCATTATTTACTAAAAGTAATTTTAACTCACATTTTGTTTATGTATATACACTAAAGAGAGCTAGCGCTTATCTAATAAGTGGCATCTGTCTGTCTGTCTGTCTGTATGCATGTCTGTTTGTCTGCATGTCTGTTTGTCTGCATGTGTATGTATGTATGTATGTATGTATGTATGTATGTATGTATGTATGTATGTATGTATGTATGTATGTTTGTATGTATGTATGTATGTACGTCGAAAACTCGAAAACTGCATGTGTATGTATGTATGTACGTCAAAAACTCGAAAACTGCAGCACCTACCATTTTACAATTTGATGTACAGGTGCACCCAGGGTTGGAGATGTGAATCAGTTCAAATGAACCTATTAGTGTCAAAAATATGCAAATATGGTCAAGAAAGAGAAAATCCTGCAAACTGCTAAAGTTCTGTAACAGTTGGCCAGATTTAGCTGAAATTCAGTGTGTAGGTTTCTTAAGATGGCTTAAGCTACATTTGATCAAATTCTGGTGACAGTTTCATGTTTGTATTTTAGAGACAATTTTTCCTGTTTTTTGGTAAAAAAATCTTCTTATTTAGAACCACTTGTCCAATGGTTTTGAAACTTGGTATGCGTGATTCTATAGGGCTAACCTGTGTTAGGTTTGTTCACATTGTGGTGAAATTTACATATTTGTATTTTGGGGGTAATTTTTTTAATTCTCTGAAATTGCTGCTCTGATTGCCTTGAAATTTGATATGAAGGTCATAAAGGATGATTTATCATAGCTTAGTTGAAATTGTGACAAAACCTGCCAAATTGTATTTTTGGGACAAATTTTGCTATTTTGGTCCAAAAAATGCTAAATATCTCATTCTTAAATTCCCTGGTCCAATTGTATAACTGGAGAACCGCTGCACATTTCACCTTTGTGTTTGGTGTATAGATGCATGCTCAACAGGAAAGGGGAATTTTGTTTAAATGAAGTTATCATTTTACGAAAAGTATGCTTATGAGCAGCAAAAGTGTGAACGCTGACAATCTCAATAACTATGAGTCAGAATTTTACATATTGGTGATGATTTGTACAGAACTGTAACCAAAAATCTCCAAGCCCATAACAAGATGTTTTCCTAAATATGATGAATTGCCAAATATTGGTAACATAAATTCCATGAAGTACAATATTACAAGAGGACATCTATACTTTGGTATGTAAGATTGTATCACCAATTTTGATGTACCAGGCTGCATCAAGTGTTTCATATGAGTGTCAGTCCATTGTAACAGTTGCCGACCATTACATGCTTTACCTTGGTATTTGATGGACGGTGCATGATGTGTTCAGATACACTTGACATTATGAATATTACAAGCTACGGCCCGTAGAACCATCAACTATTGTGCGCGCATTCACTTCGGCCTGCCACATCTAACAAAATTCGAGGAAAGTGTCATGAATTGACGCTCTTTTAATACTTGCCTGGTCAAGCATGAGAAACATCTACTCTTTATTCTATAGGGTACTGATTTTGGGGGAGAATGTGTAAAGACAGCCAATTCCAGAGAATATACAAAATTGTGTACTTCTTGGATATCCTTTAATGCAAGAAAATAATTTGTCATAGTACAAAAATACCAGAGATTCTTTGAATTGTTCAACTAAATGTAAAAATTAATTTAATCTCTACAATAAAATTCGGTTTCCTTTGGGTTGATTTTCTCTGTCCCCTTTGATGCAAGTTATTGTAATCTCTTTATGAACACAATATTGCAGAAACAAAGTTTTGATACCGTAACTAACAGGATCTGGGACAAGAGTGAACTGTTATGAATTCAGTCTTTATTGTATCGGA
Source organism: Ptychodera flava (assembly GCA_001465055.1). Classification (NCBI taxonomy): domain Eukaryota; kingdom Metazoa; phylum Hemichordata; class Enteropneusta; family Ptychoderidae; genus Ptychodera; species Ptychodera flava. Next base: position 149,773 of record LD343169.1, on the reverse strand, counting down.
AATATTTTGACATTTTAACCACACCCATCCAAATTAAACAATGCTATATGGTTGCATAATGGTTACAGGGTGAGCTTTTATATTTATATTTTGTTGTGACTTTGAATTTAATTTTGTTGGTTTCACTTCTTTAACCGTCATGAGGCAACTGACGATAATTAGCAGGGTAAGCCAGGATTTGAAAGGTCTTTTAACTATTGCTGTAGCCATAAAGTTTTACAAATACATGTATTGATATTTAATTTTTCAAAGTTTGGGGGGGGGGGGTTCCAGTCAAAATTTCTGTGTTGGAGGTACTCAAATTAATCATGGTTGGCAGTGGGAGGAGTTACCCGAAATTTCGGAGTTTCTAAAGTAATTCCTTTGGGACCCCCTCCACCGTAACTAATGACGGCACCCTTACCGCACATCATCGGAACACAACATGCAAAGTACGGTGCTCTCTCTTCAATTAAGTGTCTGGCCGAGTTAATTCTTTTGAAGTGCGGCTGTTTTTGTCTTACTTTGGACCATAGACCCTCGAGAATTTCTCGAGGGTCTATGTTAGGACATAGACAGTAGAGGGGGACCCCCTCTACTGTCTATGGTTAGGACCGATGTGCCTTGTGTTGGCAAGAGGAGACCATCAGAAGGCAAACGTGAAACAAACAAGCTAGACGATACAAAAGACAAAAACGTGAGGCACGAGCTCCAATACAATCCTGTAAAAATGTACGCTATACAATGTAAATACCAATCAACTAAGTACCATGTCAAGTGATAAATTATCCCAATTACAAAATTGTCAACAGTATAGTGCACAGCTATTGTCCTCAGCAATTTTCTCACGGTGTGTCACAAAAGGGTTTCCTCCGAGCTGTGACGTCATATTACGTGTTTCAAATACATCTACTGTCTTATCTCCAATTCAAATGTAGCATACATTCTTTTACTAGTGCAATCCTGAACCCATATCTTCACAGCTTACCAACTTCTCAGTGGAGCTAACAGAGCTCGCAAGTCGACGAGCTCACTTTTGGCAATAAATTGGTTCTTGAAATGCGCATTTTTAATGGAGTCAGTCGTTAAAACTTCGGATACAATGTGAACGGGTGTGTTTGTTTACCAGTTGCGTAATTGTCGGCCAAGTGGAATATTCTCATGCTGCCCTTGAACAAAGTAAATCTCACAAAAGTTCTTCACGAAGAGCCGACAAACAAAATATTTTCGTTGCCATTAGCCACGTATGGTAAATCTGTTCAAGCACTCCATATTTCGCTGACAGGACTAGCGACAATGTTTAGAGTGGCAGCATGCGACATTTCTCAGAGTCAGACCTACAGGGTTGCATGTATTAATATTGGCAGTCTTTTAGCGAGCGAGTTTCTCTCACTTTTGTTTCTCTCGAAAATCATACTAAAGTAAAAGCGTATGCTGTGATGTAATTTTATTCATTTGATTTGCGTCTGTACATCTGTCCGTGTAGGTGCATTAGTTTTCCATCGGACAACAAGCAGACTTCTTAACGTTGCCAAGGAGATATACAAGCGTTGGCGGAGGACGCTAACACTTGGTGACTTGACATTTCAAACCAGCATTTACCAGACAATACTTCCAGCCATCGCTCCTTGTTCTTGCCCTATTATCAAGACATTCTATTTTTTTTCACACAGCTGGAAGAAGACCGCACGATTGGCGACAGCGACGTCTCTGCAGACGACAATCTACTCTTGACATTCGGAGAACGGGGACTTCTCGGTGGCGGAGGTGGCGATGATGATAGAGTCGCAGGGGAGGGCGACTCGGAGGACAAGAGAGGTGTGTATACTTAATGCTCATTGCAGTGTTTCTCACTATGCGACACGTATCGGCGTGAGAAATTGCCCGAGTTTCCCCCTACATGCAAAATTAATGGAACATGCTCAAACTGCCCAGACATTCAAGCCAAGGACGGGCTCTTTATTCCCTTTGTATCTGGGTATTCAAGATGGGATGAATGATGACATATCCACCTGTTTCACACACTGACGATAACTGTCGCCCAGACACCACGAAGAAGGAGTGCAAAACTCCAGACGTAAACAACCGGAAAGTACGTGAGATACGGCCAATTACATGCTTACGTTAATTCTATCAAGTCGAAATAGTTGTTTGCCCTGTACTTTGAAATAGGAAAAAATATATTCAGAGGTACCATCATACAATCAGCCCTCAGTGAATTTCTGCATCAATGCCTCTCTCTCTCTCTCTCTCTCTCTCTCTCTCTCTCTCCCCCATGTGTCAATTTTAACTGGATACTTCAGTCATCTACTACGTAGTGAGCTTGCTTTGGTTTCTTCTCTTTTAATTAATCGTACAGCGACAAATAATAGATGTGACTTTTTGACGATCTTTGTCTTTGTTCTATGGGCAATTGATTATCTAGACATCCGTTACACTGATATTTGAATTGCTCTGCACTGTATCACATCAAGTGTAAAGTCCCTATACAGTTAACGTTTTAGTTAGAATGCCCCTTGAGGACAGATTTTCGGGACGCTCGGGGGTTTTTCCTATACTTTTCTGGTCTATCGCTTGTATGGGGGCTCATTTCAAATATATTTGAGTAAGAAAAAATATTTGCCGTCTTAGTTTTTATTTTTATATCGAAAATTTAAATTTTCTGCATAGAATTAACACAGGCATGGCGGCCATTTTGAATTTCAAATAACGTTAAATCTTAGGTAACTGTGTTTCTCTAGTTCCAAAATTTGCACGATGACCCCTAGGTTTAGTCCTGATTTTGAAAAAGGAATGGTTGAAAGTTGCCTTTATGCAAGTTTACCCAAAAGGTTAAGTCTTTCAGTTTCCAGGCGTGTACTACCTTAAACTAAACCGAGTTTTAGTCCGTTTGGATCGCATTTTATAGGACGTAAATTTACATCGCGCAAAGTTGTACTTCATGAAAGTCGTTCTAAGCGAGGAAATCATGCAAAATCGTATGAATTCGAATTGAGATTTCATATTTGTTGGCTGAGTCCTCTAATAGCAAGTCGCTCGACATCTGTGACGTTCCCTCCTCCATATGGTTCTCATAATACTTGCTCTGGGAGCGTCTCGGCACATGTGAGAAATACCTTGTGCTTGCTAAAAATAGCTCGTAAGTTTGAGAAGAATAGCGAAGACGGTCAAAACAAACATCTGCGGATGTTATAGGTTTAACAAGAACAGCGATGAGCAACGCAGAAGCGTTATGTCCTCGTAGTGGAAGGCTCTGAAACGAGAAATTCTTCGAATTCCGTTCGCTGACCCGACGAGTTTCTCTTCCCTCGTAGCGATATTAGCGAGTGAATTTGATACAAGACGGCCTACCGCACAAACATCGAATCTCGTTCAGAGAGAGAGAGAGAGAGAGAGAGAGAGAGAGAGAGAGAGAGAGAGAGAGAGAGAGAGAGAGAGAGTATCATCCTTGTGAATTTTCGTCCATGGACTCAAACGTAGTATGCTTAAATATAATAGGTTATTTTGCCATGATGGTGACATTTAAGAATCTTCCCGAAAAGAGGAAAAGAGAAGCACTGCGCAATGTCAGATTTTCTCAACACTACAGAGTGGTGTGTCCTTGTGTTTGAAAGTTAGCCGGATACAGAATGATTACCGTATCGTCTTATTGAAAATGTTAATTCTAAACGATATCAGTCTCAAGTAAACTATACAAAGAACTGGTTAGTTATTTATTACCAACAATTTGTGTACCAATTTTACTGTGAAACCTGTTTACATTATTTTTAGCATATTATTTATGTATTCACTTATTTATTCATTCATCCATAATAGGCAAGATGAGTGGCAGGACATTCTTAAATAAATATTAAATTTACAAAGAAATTAATCATAGCTAAAAATAATGCGTTTAGGCGGGTGAAATCATTTGAGAAGTGGGTGGCAGCGAAGTCCTGGTCAAGTAGTTTTATCAGCATACTCAATTTGAATAGTCTAGAGAGTATCCTGCCAGCAGCATCTTTATCCTGCAGGTATTAATTTCACCGAATATGCAGAACATTTTATGAATCCTGTATGTCGTTAGTCAAACAGTCGCGCTGTCAAACCCCGCCCCCCTCAGGTCAAAGGAAGGACCCCCCCTCAGGATTTGTAAAAATTGAACACAAGAAGACGTACAACATTGGAAAAATCAGCAAGCGTTTCCCCAACTCTTTTATTTATATATTTCCTTTGCGTGGAATCGAAAACACCAACGATGCGACACGAAATATTCAGCTGCGTCATTTCAAAGGAAACGAGTTTTGGTTGCAGGGGTAGATTGATCCAACGCACGACATGGAATGTTATTTCTCGTATTTGATATCTTATAAGGATTAAAGCTCGTGGTCGAGCAAAACGCGCTATACAAATACACAAAAACGAAACGAAAACAAAAACTGATGCAGTTATTCACTTCGACACCAATACATGGAGAAAGAGCAGTGTCCTTCTTTGCCTGGAATACCGATCATCGTTGAAGAATATTCTTTGCTATTTCACAAATTTTTCGTTCAGATTGCCGACACAAGTCTGCATCTTAGGCTTGTATCTGATACAAACCCGTCATAGAGTTAAATGTTTCACAAACTGCGTCCTCTTGTTTGGATAAATAAACCTCTTTGCAAATATGATAATATTGGGGACTTTTGCTTGTCTGTCACTCGCACAGTCACGGATATGTTGAGACTTAGTAGGGGTGCAACCTTTGATACTTTCACCTCAGTTCCTGAGAGCTTCGAGGTATCAATGTCTCAACTCTCTCGCTGGATAGGCATCAGAACCTGGTTTAAACGGATTTTTGATGAACTTTCGAACTGTCACCGATATGATGTCAAGAAAACACATTTTAAATTTACAGTTAGGAAGTTTGCCAAAGTCGAGCTTTCTTTTTTCCGCCTAAAGAGGGCGACATCACACCCTCGTTGCGCAAAGTTGAAGAGGGTGCAAGTTTTGTTTCAACATACAAGACACGGATATACGTTGGGTTTTTTAGCGCAAGAGGAAAGCGGCAAATATATAAACATTGTCTTAATTTCCTCAGATAGAGAGAAATGCAAATTTACAATGTGTAAATTTAGTAGCGCAGGTTGTCAAAACGTTTTTTCCATCTTTGGCACACTGCGTATTTTGTGTTTGACACATGCGATTCCTACTTGCAGAAACTAATGTGAAATAAATGTGCTACTTCTGTGTCGGCCGTCGCATATTTTGTGTGAGCGAAGCATTCTTACCTACATCAAAGGCACGCGCTGTGCCAGTTTACGAATTACAGTTACTCTGAGCTTCTGTGCCGTGTAACCGTTGGCAACGCACGACAGTGAACTTTGAGGGCGTTCTCGTTTGTTTTGTGCGAAGATTTATTGGCTGTTGTAAAACGCGCAAAATACTTGACCGATGGTTTCTAACGTTGCTGTGATGTTGTTTATTTTTTGAATGACAATAAGTGAATTCGGCTGTGATACTTCTGTCCCGCGTTCAATTGTTTGTGTAGGGTTGAAAGAGCACCCAGTATTCCAAAAACATAATGATTTTGTTCTCGGTTCATATATTTTGCATGTTATTTCCTCATTATTTTATCGGTTATATTTTTATTTTTCACAGTGAAACGTGAAGAACTACACGAACATGCCTACAAACTATACCGACACAAAGGTCTCCTGCTTAAAAGACTAGATCTCAGCGGGCACATCCTCAATCACCTCGTGCAAGATGGCGCCATAACTCTGGAAGACTACTATCACATATATCAACCTGGGATGTCACCCCGTATGCAAATCGAACGATTAATTGATGTGCTAGCGGTGAAGGACAATGACGCCTACCAGACTTTCTTAGCCTCCTTGCAGCATGGTCACTCCGATTTAGTCGGAATACTAGAGGTTGAGGAAAAATTTCAGAGAATGTCCGTCACCCCGCCGCCTCCACTACCTGAGGGCACTCCCGAACAAGGCTTGACCTCACCGAGGGCTCAGATACTGCGCGATGCCGCGGGTCAGGGTAACATATCTTTTCTGACCTCATCAACAAGCAGACGTCTGACCGAAACACCCCTGTCCCCATCAATGAAAAAAGAGTCCCAAACACCGATTGAAAGTCGAGCCAATCTTCTTGAAAAACCGACAGTCAATCACTCAGTGACAAACTACGACCCAAAACCTAACCATATACTGCCAAAGTCACCCCAGACTGCCATTAACCAGTTTCAACAGAATATTCACTCCAGTGAAGATGGTTTAATGACGTCACCTGCCACAGTGTCTTCAACTCTGACCGGGATCGCTCAATCGGAACCACAACAAAGTGGAGGAATCCTAGATAGTCCCAGAGCGTTAACTTCTCAGTCATTTAAGCCGTTACCTTCACACGCTCTAGCCCAAGCTACACAGGCCAATGATTCTCGCACCACATCAACAACACCTAGTGTCAGACCGCCTCCCCCACCATACAGATACACCCTGCACAAGTCTCCACTCTGGAATATGTCGGAATCGCCTCCGAGGTATCCTTACCCGGGGCAAGTGTATCACGCACCCCGAGAAGAGTCGCTGGGACAACCGAGTGAAAGTTCAGCCGGTCGCCCGCCTGACGGCACCGTTGGAGACGACATGGACGCCACACGTGCCGCGGAAGATTATTACGAGTTGCACAACCCCTTGCCGATTTTCACCAGCTATTCCGTGTACCGTCAAATGCAACACAATGACGTCAGGAATGTGAATCAACAGTCAGCTCATCAGGTTCAAACACAACGAGCCACACCGTACGAAAGTCAAAGGCATGGCTCAAATTCGGACAATACCATGCGGGCTTATGAATCTGCGTACTCTTACATGGAAGATGCGGACGCCATGATTCTCGATACAGATGAGGCAAACCCGCCGTTTCGACGAAGATCATACCCACATTATGGACCTCAGGATTCGCTTTATTTTTCGACGGCCAGAGAGTACGATACTACAATTTTGGACCCAGGATGTGAAAAATATCCCGAAGCGACAACTGAAAGCAATAAATCAGCCCAAGCAACGAGACTTTGTATTGACGATACCCCGACCCAGCCCACGTCTTCAATGATCGCTTCACTCGCCGATCTTTCCGCAACTCCCTCGTTGCGAACGGCGGAGCCTACCCGAGCAATTCGCGTCGCTCAAAGTGTCCCCGTTGTCAGGAGGCGTCGCGAGAGGGAAGTGTACTTGTCACAGTCAGCGGGGACGGAAAGTCTATATCAGAATAAAGTCGAGAATGGGCCTCCGTGTCACATTACAACACCAATCACGACCAGAAGCAACATGTTCCCTCCAGTTCCGCCAACAACGACAAGTGATTACACTCACCCAGAAAGTTTAATGGTTTCATGCCCGGAGGGCGCGCAAAGCGTGCGTGAAAGGGGGACACCAAGAATGGGTGTCAGGGCGATCAACTCAACCCCCAGCCTGAGTCAATCGCCAGAAATGATGGACACTTCTTCGCCGCAACGGGTCAGGTCGTTCGAGGGAATGCACAGACTAGCCACCTGTTTGCCTCCGTCGTCAGTCCTGAGTAGGGGACGATCCTTAACAAGAAGGACACATGGTAGACCGTGGCGCCAGGCACAAACCCCGCCACCACCCAAACGAGAACCGGTGACGGTACGGCGACGGCTGGCCGTCACGCCGCCACCGACCAGGGCAAGTACTCCACATGTTGGATACAGATTATATACGGCCTTAGGCAAGTATTCCTTTTTGTCATATCCGTTCATTATAATTAATTGAAAGCCAGACCCATCATTAACCAAAAAAGATTGACTTTATCACAATATAGTAAGTTGTGTTTCCATTCACCAATTATAACAAAATGACATCACGTTGTTGTACGGCAGGTGTGGTAATCTGACAGCTGTTACCGTTGTAAACAACAAAGATCCCAGCAACAGACACTGCCTGATTGTACAAATCCAAAAGGTCTGTCTATTCTCTACAGCATCATTACAGTTTCTCCCCGGTAACTGTACCGCTGTAATATTCCTCCACATCTTTATTATGTCCGTTAAGCTCAGGTTTTTGTCAGCTCTCCACAACCTTGGATGTACGGCGTGCGAAAATACAGTCTGTGTTCGGCTTGTCCACACAGCATATACATGTACATCCGTCATGGATTCATTGTTTTCGTCAACAATTGAGCTTCTGATAATCCAATTAGCCTTCTGTGTCTGTCTGTCTGTCTGTCTGTCTGTCTGTCTGTCTATCAGCCTGTCGATTAGTTAATCGAATGATCGGGCCATTGATTTATTGATTTATCGATTTATTGTCGTTTTGCTACCCTTCCGCTCACTCATCCCCAAATCTATCCGAGTGTACACGGGTACGTTTAAGCGTCCCGTCATTTTCTCATACACATGCCATCCATTTGTCAACCCACCTGTTGATACAAGTGTGCAGTACCGTCGAACCCACACGTACGCACGCATGTCCAATCATGGCACCATAGTACACCTGCTGTCCTTTTCATAAATTTATTCGTCGGTGAACTGCGCATACGTGTTCAGTGATAGACGTTTTGACGTAGGTGCCACAAAACATCATCTCTCCACTTTTTAAAGAATTCTCAAGCATGCTGAAGAACGTATTTCACAATCACCAACAGGGTAAGTCGTTCCGTTCAAACTAGTTTCATTTGGCGACCGAAAAAACCTGTAGTGCCAAGATCTTACAAAGGATATACAATTGCCACTTCCCCTTACGTACCGTGTACTCCAAAATATTGCCGTTTGTTCCTCCTTGTTTGTACATTACAGACACACTGAGAAAGTTTGTTACTTGACACCTATCTCGTCCAAACATTGACTTTCCCCATGTGCGAACACCAAGTGCAGTTTCTTTGTCACCACGTGAGTGATTGAAATGTGAATATGTCGACGATTGTACCGTATTGTAAAGAGACGGAAAAAGATAGACATCACTTTGTGTGACCTATTTTACCGACAGGTCGAGACGATCCTGCTCTCACCTCTTCGTGACAAAGGACTTTTAATCGATGTACTTAAAAAATCATAACTGCATGTACTAGAAGCTTAATCTGTCGGATTTCGTAGGTGCCCCATAACTCTTCTATTACACATCTGCAATCGACGAATACTGTCGGTTGCAACAATAGTATCTTCAAATATCTTTACGATAATCACCAGACCATATATATATATATATATATATATATATATATATATATATATATATATATATATATATATATATATTTATATATTATGTATATATGTTTATATTTCAGTAACAGGGGGCTAACAAGCAACTTTGGGAGAGAGAGAGAGAGAGAGAGAGAGAGAGAGAGAGAGAGAGAGAGAGAGAGAGATTCAAGTTGCTGTAAACAGTTGCATGTTCAGCACACACGTTTTCTCCTAAAGAATGTGTTGATAAGCCAGACATTAAAGTTGCCGACTCATTTAATCATTGGATAGAAAAAAACGAAAGTCTGTCTGCTCTTACGAAAGACATGTAATTTGTAAGAAAACCAAACCAAGGGGCAGAGACGGATCACCTCTGCCAGAACACAGGGTGCCAGATACTGACCTCTTTCAAGTAAACAGAAAGGCGATTGACTTCTGCCTTTACTAAGACCAGAAATCGAAGTGCAAAATATTTCGGATTATCACTGTGCCCTGTGGAGAGTCAACGACGCATTGTTTCCATGTATTCAAATAACTGAGTGACATGTGACTATAGTCACAGATTTGTCTGTAATTGACAGCATTGTCTTCTATTCTGACTGAAAAAGAAGTATTTATATAATGTGTTGATAAATAACAATTCAAAATTGAAGCTTAACCTGGTTGATTATGTCTCTGGAAGAATAGATGCTTTCACTTTCACTTTTTCTGTGTGATGCCCAAATGATTACAAATGTGTTGAATGCCAACATTGACACATCAAAACAACCGACGTACAGGAAGGTTGTGTTGGATTTCCGGCCATTTCTTCTTCCGTTTAAATTTCGCTTCTGCAGACGAAAAACATGACCTTTCAGCCTAAAATTTGTACCAACGCTGACAAGGCAACACCTACATAATGTACATGTTTCAGATTCAGCAAAATATATACTGTCATTTTAGCGGGCCTCTCGGAACAATATTTGTACGAAGCAAACCCACAAACTGTTTGTGTTTTTCCGCAGCAGTTTTATATCAATTTGCACGATGACGATTTTGAATGTCAATAAACGTCCTGTTAAAGTGCTTCACAGCTGCCTTGAGTATATGAAACTACGTATATATAATGGCAACCGTTCAGTAACTCCGTCAGCAAAACTGAGGACTTTAATTACAATATCGTCTGAGAGCACAATATCTGTACTTTAATACAGTGTATGTATACATGCATGCATGTATGCATACATGCACGCACGCACGCGCGCACACACACACACACACACACACACACACACATACATACATACATACATACATACATACATACATACATACATACATACATACATACATACATAGATACATACATACATACATACATACATCTTTAACATCGAGGAAAAGACAATGTGTGTTCGACCGTCGTTTATTTGACCTAAATGGTTCGTATAGCGATTCGCCCGAGTATTAATGTAACGCTTTTATTGCTAAAGTATTTTACATATTTTACAGTCACGTGGTCTCTGTAAATGAATAAGTGAATTAATGAATTCAGGATAAGTTTCATCTGTAAAATACCATTTTGACTTACTTATTGACATAGCGATGTCGACAAAAGTTTTGAAAAGCAAAATAGATCGAAAATAAGTTGATTTAATAATCACTCGTTTTCCGATTCCATTAGTTGACAAAAATGTTACATGACTCCAGGCAAAACGGAATACTTCGGGAAGTTTTCCCTTCAATTAAACCTCCTCCATAAGATGGACAGACTAAACACATATGGTGCTCATCTTCTGCGTGATGACAGAAAATGATAAACAAAGCTTTATCAAGCCTTGAGTCAATTTTAATAGCTGTGCTGGTCGTGTAGTGAATCCTTTGTTATCAATTGGCTTAGAAGATTAACTTTACATGGTGATTCACGAAGTAACGTTTTCTTTTGACATGAACGTCAAACAGACCATCTTTGCTTTCAAATCCATGTCTCATACCCGGACAGAGAACTCGCTCAACTCACACAGGGAGCAAGAGGTACTGTTGATCGAGGTATCAATCAGTGTGATTGGACGATTCGAAGAGATGGACAACAGAATAAACCACGCTAGACTTCGAATCAGTGATGTGGTAGACACGAATATTACACGATCCGATATTTTCCCCGATATACTGCTGTAACATGCAGTTGGGACGTGGAGAAACTTTGGTCATGATTGAAAGAAAAACACAGAAAAACACACAAAACAATTGCAAAAACTTTTAATTAGATTGCGTTTTCAGAGACAGTTACTGAGGTGATGAATGGAGATATTGAACGATGATCCCGCAGTCGGTTGCTACAATCATGTTCGACAAAGTAAAACGGTTCTTTATTTCGGCATATCACCCCTCTCAGTCTCTGGGAAACGCGTTACGTAACGTACACATTGAAACTTCTTTCACACATAGATTACAGTTGAACTATGTTGAGATACTAGTTTTCATGGGAATTACAAGTACAGTACTGTGTAAGTAACACCCGCTTATGTATTTTGGGTTTCGCTCATTTAATATAAAATTTTGATTTTAAAAAACGAAAAATAATATAATATAATGCAAAATAACATTTTAATAGTACATTTGCTTGATTTGTTTGTAGGTTTACCCGTGCTGCAATATATATTTTATTCTGTTCCTCTAATAATCGAATTTTGACTGTGATGATTCAGCAAAAGCTAAATGAGCGACACCAATATACATGAGCTAATGTTAGTTTGCTAAGAAAAATAGATTACAATCACAAATTCCATGGAACTTTAGAAGACGTAATACCATAATAAAATATCGACTAAGTGGAAATAGTTAAAAGTGAAAATTTCTTTCACTTTTATCACAAATATTAATTATGTAGATTTTGTCACCATGCAATCATCCCTTTCGACATGTCAAACAATATAAGTAGTATGTCGTATCAAACAAAATTCATGAAAAATGGCCGACTTTGTTCCTTTAATTGTACTATGACTTCTCAGTATTATATCATTCTTAGCTCATATTTGGTATGTATATAAATACCTAAAAGAGCTTATTTGGTGCGTCTGTGGCGTCTGTATGTCTGTGTGTATGTTTTAATATCTTCCATTTTTACATTTTGGTCCGCAGATGAAGACGCGTCGGTCAAAGCTAACGCTGAACACTTCTTCAGGAAACTGTACACGGAGGAATACGCTTGGATGGCCCAGCTCTGCCCACGCAGACACATCAAGGATATTTATACTGATCTGAAACTGTCCAAGAGAGAGCCACACGGTAGACCTGAGAACTTTGAATCGTTCGATCTGGGAGAGACACTCCAGAGAGACCTCTGTGGGGCCGGGTCAAATCGAATTCTCGTGGAAGGCGATGCCGGATCGGGAAAGAGCACCATGTGTTTGAAATTGGTCTTCGACTGGGCGACAGATAATCCGGATGCCGCCATCAAATCCAAGATACCGATCCTGCTGAGGGTAAGAAACATTGCAGGCAGCGTGAAGGACAGCGTCTTGGCTTTGTTTCCGAAGGAATACAGCGACGAATTCAGGGAAGAATTCTGGGAGTATTTACAGAGGCAGGCCGACGAATTTGTGTTGATCTTCGACGGTGTCAACGAAATGGCCGACGGGACCAAGAGCGATCTGCTTGATTTGTACGGAAACAAATCCCAGTGCAAGAGTGCGATGCTGATCACCACTCAGCCACCGAGGAAAATGTGTCTAAATCATTCAAGTGACGTCATCGTCCACGTCAAGGGGTTTTCCTGGTACCACACGGTGGATTTCATTCGGAAGTTTTTTCCCAGAAATTTCACGAGTGCGGCTGAGTTGACCCGTGAACTGGGCCTCCCGATCAATGCTTTCGAATTCAACTCTATGCGATCTGCCCCAAGGCAGGAGTACTTTCAGAAGCTGTGCATTAGCCCTCTCCACATCAGCATTCTGTGCTCTGTCTGGGAGGATTTAGAGGCTAAATTCGTGCCTCAGAAGATTTCCGATCTGTACAGGGTTCTTGTCTTGTGTACTGTCAGGCGTCTGGCAATCAAGGAAAACATAATCCTGCATGCTGACGACCTGGAGAGGATACCGGACGTGTACTACGACGCCCTCTTACACCTGGGCAAAGTTAGCTTGACGTACATCCAGAAGAACGAGACTCGTGTGAAGAGGTCGGATTTGAAACATAACAACAACATAGTCATTCAGCTTGGTTTGCTAGTCAGGGAGTTCGGTCAGTATACGGTCGACCGCGGAATGAATTTCGTCCCGTTCCACAGGTCCTTTTTCGACTTTCTCGCCGCCCTTTATGTTTACGATGCAATCCGTTGCAACCCGCTCCACGACAACTCTCAAGTGTGCCGTCAGTTGTTGCGGAATGTCCACTGCCATCAAGTCTGCGTTTTCCTGGTCGAACTCCTCGGTAGGGCCAACCTGGCGCACCATTTCTTCGCCGGGTTTCGCAGAATCGACTCCTTGGACACGATATTTGAGTACTTGAATCTGACCAAAGCAAGTGAACGGTTCGCCGCTCTCATCGCCCCATTACTGCCAAAGTCGTTGACTATACACAAGCAAAACTGGCCGGTGTGGAAGCAGCATATATTGTGTCATTTACTCCGTCAAGACAATGCAAGTTTGAAATACCTCCAAATCAACGATCCCCTGTCGTACATCGTACCGGAGCTTTGGGCCGCCCTCCAGCAGAATAGGTCTGTGACCTCTGTGAACTTGGAGGAGTTCTCCCTCAACACAACCCCCTTTGAGAAGGCCGGGTTGGAACTGGTTGCGCACACACTGCGAAACAAGTGGACGTTGAAAGTGCTGAAATTGCAAGTGACGCTCAGTTACCATGACAGCAAGGACATATTCCCGATCCAAAGTCCGGAAGCTGAGGCAGTTTCAGTGGAGAATTTACAACTCATGGTCGATTGCATTCGGGCCAGTACTATAGAACACCTGTACATATTTCCTTGCTTCGGATCGAAATTCTCGCAAATGCACATGTCTGTTATTTCCGAAGTACTGAAGCAAAATCCACGACTTCTATCGCTGAATATTGGCGGCCACGACTATTTCTGTGACTCGGGCATCCCGTCCCTCTATCAGAACGGTCTGAAGTTCAACTCCAAGCTGCAAAGCTTGAACCTCTCATTTTGCAATCTAGGCGAGGAGGACCCGGCATGGGTGTCAGTTTGCGGCCCTATACTTGAACCGGTGTTCTATGACTTCACAGGAGCCGCCGTTATAGCTCATATAATGCGTCAGTGCATTCACCTCAGTCAGGTGAACGTTTCTCAGTGCAAACTCACGCCGCAGGGGGCGCACTATCTTGCGGACGCGATGAGACAGAACCAGTCGGTTACGAGCCTCGATCTATCCTACAACAGCCTCGGCTACGTCGGCATCACGGAGTTTGGTCACGTGCTTCGCGTGAACAACACTTTAATCGAACTGCAGTTGAACCGCATAGGATTTGACGAACAGTCAATCATCATGTTTTGCGATTCCCTTGCCAGGAACAGGGGTCTCAAAAAGTTGCATCTGAAAGAGTGCGGAGTTTGGGGGAGGGCGTTGGTCGTCCCGCTCGTCAATGCACTGTGCCACAAGACCGACCTGGAATTGCTCGACGTGAGTCTGAACGCGATCGGCGACGACGGCATCGTGATACTGACGGATGTTTTGCAGAATTCCACGAGAATGAAGCATCTCGATTTGAGCGTGAACAAGATATCAGACATCAGCATCCAGTCTCTGGCCCAGGGACTTCTAGCGATGCCCCAACTCCAGGCTCTCCTCCTGCAGCTGAACGACATCACATCCAGGGGCGCGCGCGTCATAGCCTCGCTCCTACCGCGGATGGCACAGCTCAGACGCCTTGACTTGGAGAAGAACAAGATCGGCGATAAGGGCGTCACGTGGGTGGCCAAATCACTGAAAAATCACCCCAACCTGAAAGTTGTCAATCTCTGTGACAACGACATCGGCAATTCGGGAGCCAAGTCCATGGCAGACGTGCTGATCAACAACGCTGTCATCACCCATCTCAAACTCTGCGGCGACGTCAAGCAGACAAACTACATCGACAACGAGGGCGCTTGGAGCATATCCAGAGCTCTTGTCACCAACAGAACGTTGATGTACTTGGACTTGACCAAGCAACACATAGCTAACGACGGCGCCATGGCGTTGACCAACGCACTCGAGGAGAACGCCAACTCCGAAATCATCGTCAATTTGAATTTCAACGACGCCATTACCGACGACTGCAAGCAGCGACTGAGAAAGTATTTCAGATGCTTCAACGTGTAATGGATGAAGGGTTTCCCCGTCGTGGAGAACGTTGAAAGGCATTGAAAGCGTGATGTTCTCGTTAATAGGAATTCGCAAAGGGAACCGACAAAGTTATGAAAATATGACGTCACTTGAACGAAACGGTTTCTTTAGCGAATTGTGTTGTGTGCACGTACGTCATCTACTCAAGTTTATGTTGTAGAAATTGCTGCCTATATACGCGAAAGTTTGGTTTCGAGAAGAAAAATTTGTAAATATATGACGTTTACCAGGCTGTTTGCTGTTTTATCAGCGCTTTCGAAAGAAATGAAACATTCTTAACAGTGCAATTGAACTTAGTTCTAATCTAAACTTTGAGTGATTTGAATATAATAACTCTTTATGTTGTAAATAATGTAGCGATAGTAATTTCAGTTATCACTTTTTATCACAACATTTTTTGCTACCAAATGAAATTCATACAAGTACCAGATATTGTTAAATTATCCTGTGTCAGAGAAAACCAAGCTCATCGTGTCGGTGGATAAAATTAAGCCATGATATCAGTAACGAGCCGTTAGATCTGCTTTTCAAAATCAGGATGGCTTTAATTGGAACTTGTGGGATTTGTTTTTGTTCTGCCGGAAAATTTCAGTGCCTACACCCTCTAATTTTGATAGAAACGCACTGAAGCGAAAGTTGATTCATTGTTGCGCTTTTTACGATGGATCGTGACGTCTTGTATGTATCATATTGTAAATAGAATTAAGGAATGGTTTTGGACCAAGTTTGTCAACTCTGTACCGGTGTGTTGCAAATCACCAAACTTGGGTGATCTGGCAGCAGTATGTTTTAATTTTCAAAACCGATTGTATATTTATACCGTTTTGCAGAACACAATTTTGAAATGAATCCGCAGCGTTTGTCGAAGGGAGTCTGCCAAAACTCTGTTCCCTTATAGAAAGCTTTATCTTGGAACTATGTCTTCGGATTTACATGGACTTTCCAATCGCCATATGTTGACACTATAAAGGGGGCGCTACTGCAGCAATGGTTACTAGAATAAACTTTGTAAAAATTAGTTTTTTAAAAATGGCCTGCTACTGCAAAAGCCTGTGGTATACTTTGCCCAAAGTGGTTTCCAATATTCACAAGAGGGGTGTGAAATGCGTAATGGATAGATACATCGGATATTGAAGTGCGAATGAAAAATTGCTGGAGTTTAATCTTCCGTACATTCAAGAAATACCTACAAATAATGCCGGTCGCCATCTTTTACACTGTATTTTGACTATTTTATGAATCAATTTTGTATTTAAAGACTTGATGACTGCTTGCTCACCGGTTGTCAACGCAAGCCTTTGGTATCAAACTCAAATCCAAAATGACGACAATATTTATTAACAACAGAAACGCTGTCATAAGTATTTACATTCGAAGTTCACAATCGGGGCGAGAGTAGATTCTTGATTGCCGATTCAGCAAAGTGAGATAAATTTACTGCCGACCCCGAAATGAAATTATTAACCCAAAGATTATCAAGGATGGCGACCACATTTCGGTCAGTTCATGTTAATATGGAAGCCAACTAGTTTTGACTGTATCATCACAAAACCCGGCCCAGAAAGACTCGGCGAAATCCAGTTCATTTGAATCGCAATTTTCGTTGAAGTGGTGAAGTTGAGCTCGCATGAATTCCATGACCGTTGAACATGGCGGGCAATTGCGCAGCCACCCCGCGCAGCGTTGAACTTTCCCACGACACGCCTCTCCGTAAAAACCCATCTTTCCTTGATTTTCAGTTAAGTTTTGCAGACATCGCGTTCATCCGACTCTGCTTAGCTGTACCTGCCAGCTGTAGTGCGTCGTGGGGTGTGCACTACAGCAATAAAGAAACATTTGAGTGTGTATGTTTGTGCGCGATGTTTCCAGATTGAGACAACATATTCGTAACAAGATGCAAGTAATGTTGAGTTTCTAAGTGTTCATTTTGAGTTTTCTCGACAGTTGTGGCTTTATCATATTGCAGTGACAAATAAAAAAACTCAAATGGTTCAACATTGACCGAAAGCCCTATTTTCTCAAATAAGCGTTTACCTCTACCCTCACTCAATGCTCCACACAGAACACATTCATCTGCAGAGAGACTATCTTTTACCGGCCTTCTATTATAATACCAATGATGGTTCGTAATGTCCACCTGCACAGTGGTTCGATGATAGAGCATGCCGGCAGAGTTTGTAGTATTATCCATGACACCGATAGCCTTTCTCTACATGGAGATATATACTGTGCCTTTGCTTGATCCATGATTAGTCGAAACTTAAAGGGTAACAGTCGTCGGAACTGCGCCAGTGCGAGTTTCTAGATTACAAACGATGTTTTTCGTGAACGATATCTAGATGCATGTCATCATCATAGCTGCAACATTTAAATTACACAATGTCGATTATGACAGACATGTCTTAACTGTCATCAATCACCATCGTACCTTGGATACAGTATTGCCATTGGTCGTATGGGTCCCATACGACCTTTGAGCGCAGTTCCGACGACCGTATCCTTTTAAAATCCCAAACAAATCAATTCTGCTTTGTGAGCACAGATTCATCAACCACCACAAAAATAATAGACAACGGAGTTTCTTGTAGGAGCTAATACATTCATCACCATCGACTTTCAATAACGCGTGGGAAGGTATTTGATTTGAAATAATAGCCTGATTTCGAAACAATCGGAATTGTATCCTAAAGTGAGTTAAGATTTTAGCTAGTGAACTTCTAACTGCCTCCATTTACTCTCAACGTTTAACTGTAGGCAGCGCGCAGATCGGATTTATTTTCTCAACCCGAGGGGGGCGGCTTTGCAGGGAGCGCCCCCTTGAGGCGCAAAGCATCTGGGTCTCTTGTTTTTATGATAGAATTCTGAACGTCTTTTTACGTTGTTATGCTTTTGAATCTGCCGACAAGGAGATGACAAACGAAAACAAAGTCAATAGTTAACGTCCTTGTACTGACCACAATCGTTAACAACCATCAATATTTATGCTACGTCGTCAACAAGAACGTTGTGTGTGTTTACCATGCAATCCATTGTTTCCACAAATCGGTCCGTGAACACAACGTGTGGAAGCACATGAATTCACACGTGATATATTGCAAGTTCTTTACAATTGTTTGTCATGATTAGAAAGCAATCTCGGGCAGAGTGAACACAAAATCATGGAGCGATACAATCCAAGTGATGGGCGACTCAATGTCCTAATAAAGAGCATTAAATTGTTCATTGAAAAATACCCGAAACTCGTGCTATCAGTGAGCACAGCGTGGTCTTGCGTCCCCTTCGCTATCATACTGCGACAGTAAAGATTGCGGCGACCATGATGAAAGCCATCAACTTTATCGACAACCTCGCCGTTACAGTTCCGCCGAAAAAGTAGTAATCGTAATAGTCGTAATATTCCATATCCTCGGCCACTAGCCCATCGGCTGGTGCATTCAGTTGCATTGTATTGGCGTTGCACTCCTTTGTCGCTTTCTCTTCCTCACCAACGCAGAGGCCAGATATGCACTCCCGTACTCTAACCACTACACCGGCTCCGTCGGATTCCGAGCACGTGGACCAAGGACCCCACTCGCCCCAGATCTCGGGGATTTCGTCCTCGCAGTTGACTCCTGTGAAGCCATCGATGCACCTGCAGTCATACGAGAGTCCGCCTTCGATACACGTGCCTCCGTTGGTGCACGGTGCGGAGTGGCAGTACGTGCACTCCACTTCCGTACCGATGTCCCTGCACACCCCGGACATGGGGCAAACGAAGTTTTCACAGTCGGCGTGTATGTCCACACATCGGTGCAGCGATCGCGCGAACGACTCGTCGCTTTCCATATTGACGATATGCCCGTATCCCCTCTTGCACTTACAGGACCACACAATGTCAGCTGCCTTCCCGCTGTACCTCATTTCCGCCTCTTCCATGGACTCCCATCTCGGCAGGTTTGGGAAAGCGAAGCAGCCGTCATCGAGGGCGTTCTCGTCGCCGACGCATGGATCTCCCATGCACGGATTCGGACAGTACCTGACTCGCATGTAGTCGTAGTTGGTGTTGTACGCCCCTGCGCAGATTTCATAGCTCAGCAACAGCGAAACACTGTCTTGCAAACCGCCCGCGGCGAGACCGCTCCTCGTCAAGGAGTCCGAAAATTCCGAAATGATGTCTTGAGCCGTGCAGAGCAGTATTCGCACGTGCTCTACTTTTCCCATTCTCCTGAAGAACGCACAACGTTGCATAAAGTCTTGACTCCCGTCATCGCTCTGAATTTTGAAATTGAAGTCCCTCGGAAATTCCAAGTGCACGTCAGGAAATGCCCTGATGTCTTCCAGACGGCGAAAGTGGAATCCCGTCGCAAGAGTTTCCGGCGCTGGAGTATATTCGTATTCACAAGTCTGCATGATTTCCCTGAACCCGTCGGAACGCGGTACTTTAAACTTTTGCCCCAATTCAAAGTGTGTGAATCTTTCGAACGGCAACGCGTGGTCTGCCGTGCACTTACAAGCGAAATCTCGGTTGGCCCTGAATAGCGAAGAGCCCGTGCCAACGACGACCGTGCAGCCGTGAGAAAAAGCGTTCCGAACTCCGGAACACGGGTTGCCGCGGCACGGATTCGGGCAGTGTTGCAGCTCCGCGTCTATCGACTTGGCGTTATACTGGCACATAATCAAATGATAAAGCAGCGATACAGCGTCGACCAAATCGTCCCTACTGTAACCAGCCTCTTCCAAATATCGGTGATACACACTGTATAGCTCTTGTGGGGTGCACACATCTTTGGTGCCAAACCCTTCGTTTTTGCGAATACTGCACAGATCTATCGGCGTCGGAATGTTGGCTGGCCTTTTCTGCACATCGTAGTCAAAATCTGCCTCTTTCGGGAAGTAACGTCTCGCTTCGGGCCACCGCTGGATATCTTCCAGTCTCCGTACATTTTTCTCGTCGAATCGTTCGCTGTTCAGAAAATCATCGGCTTGCTTGAAGGTTATCTTGTAAGTGCTCTTGCCAGTTTTCTGCTCCCACCGACTCCCGTATTCATGTAAAATTTCCAGACATTCGGCGTTGTCACGTAGAAGAGTTAGGGCGATTAGCACCGCCAACATCATTTGTGCAATCTGTGGAAAATATCCTTCCTCGGACAGTCATCTTAACTCATCAGCTACATCCACAGATCACAAACGAAAGATTCTCTGAACTATACCTAATGTACATTTACGCAAGAAACTTCAGATTTAACAAACAGAATGATCAATGCTTTCCACCTCCAACGCTCTCGGGGCAGCTAGAACGCTATGCAAAGAACTCGGCCAAATCTCGAGGGCAGCGTCACGATCGAGTTCTAGGCGTATGGAACGTTAGGAGTTAAAATACCGCTTGCTATTGGCGGTTCTCTTCATTCCATGCACAAATTTTGATATGATGTATTCTTGAACAGCGCGCATGGAACTGCACTTTTTAGAAGGGAGTTCGAACTTTC
Organism: Ptychodera flava; assembly: GCA_001465055.1. Lineage (NCBI taxonomy): Eukaryota > Metazoa > Hemichordata > Enteropneusta > Ptychoderidae > Ptychodera > Ptychodera flava. The sequence continues at coordinate 128,822 of LD343169.1, read as the reverse complement.
GAGTTAGTTTCAATGACGAACCACAAGTTGGTCGCATGGTCGTTCTATCCCCCTCTTCCAATACTCTGCACCTCTATACTTTCATCCTGTTCCGTTTTCATGTTTCTTTCCTACTCTTTATAGATAACTTGGCGACAACAGTAGCATATCCATGAAGACGTCTTCTTGCAAAATGTTCTACTTTTGATTTTGACTTTTTTATGTCTCCAGCAAATGAAAATGGTCGTTCGAACTAGCTTTGGCTCGATAAGCGGGTTTCGATTTTACACTATTCGATATCACAATAGGGTTGAACCCATAAGCTCGCACAGAGGAAAGATTGATAAACTGCTAAAGTAACATTGACTAACTCAAAAATGCGCAAGCTATTATTTTACTTTATATTATTTTCATTGACTTCAAAATGAAGTGGGAGCTTCACTAGCAAACACTGTGATTTATGATTTATGATCGAAAGTCAAGCACATGGTAAGATGAACATTTTCAGCTATCAAAAAACGCTTAAAATGTTCTCTTAGAACCTAACTGGTATCCAATCAAATGGCGACATAAAAGTTGTCATCCATTTACTGGCAGACATCCGACAAACGCGCATTTATAGGGAATCATGTTCGGCGGGGCTTTCAAGTTTCGTTTGTACATAGACTATGAGCACGAGATGAACTGATGTGTTAATGATTCATTATGATAATATTGATTAGGAAGTTACCGAGTGTGAGTCACTAATACACAAATAAAGCCAGATAATCGACAGATGACGTCATCACAAAAAACTCCGTATTAGAAACTTTAATCACAGAATTAAAACTTTCTCCCATCTTGGACTCTTTGATACTGTCCACATTGTATGCATTTTCACAAACCAAAGTTTACTCGCGGCTAACACACGAAATAAAAACAGCAAATTGACATATGACGTCATCTTTCTTATCACAAACAGTCCGCAACAGAAACTTTAATCACCTAATTAAAACTTTCTCCCATTTTCACCCGTCTTTGATAAAGCTCTCGCTGTATTCATTTCCACAAAACTAAAGTGCGGGCCGCAAATAATACTTTTGTCTGTTTTTCTCACGAAATTCTGTGGTCATTTTGAAGGGGGCTGGCTTCTATGCGTATTAGGGCAAGAAAAGACTGTTCTTTTGCGAAGTAGGGGTTGGAACTTTGGTTTGATTGGCGTTGAGACGACATCACCCCGATCCTTCGAACAACTTGCGGTACATCAAGTAAACAATGCCCATGTTTACATTGAAAACAAGGGCGCCCTTCTTTGACAAATTTTTTGTGCGATTTCCACCCCTTATTGTCGACTTCTCTGCGCAAATATACCAACAACGGAAACAAACAGAGAGAAAGTGAAGTGCTCACCTATTGTTGCATCTCCAACGCGCTCTAATGAGGGCGAACTTTACCCCCGTGGTGCATCGCCCGTTAAGTTACAATGCAACGGTCGCTTGTATGTTCTCCATTCAACTAGGCAACATACTCAACATGGAAATGAACAATAATCAATTTTTTCGGACTTAAGCTATCCAGTATCTTATTTTTCAAAACCAGATTTCAATATTAAATGCTTTGGGTAGGCTAATATACAAAGAGAAACATTGAAGCGGGCCGACTGTTTCTTCAAAGTGAATGAGTAGACAGTCGAAGTGACATCGTCCATGTTCTCATATGTATTTTGACAGAACTGAATAAAAACTGCTTGAGGCGACGACAACCTCACGTCCTAATTGCCCCTTAATTTCAATGAAAGTTTGGGGCGGTGTCAACTGGAAGTATTGGGTCCCGTCTTGGTTACTGCAATAACGGACCTATCGAATGCGTCAAAAGCACAACGGTGCGGCGTTGTTGACTGTTTGCTCTGTAGCGTAAAGAAACCGGGAAAGTAAACTGGGTTTAGAATGGTATTATCTAAAACAACAATGGGCCTTAGCGAGAAAGCAAATATACATTTAAGTGATTGGAGTGTTGTCAAGATGACTAGATTGATCTTACCTGCGTATGTGAGAAATCTCATACTCAGATGGACGCAAAGTCGACCGTGGATGCAAACTGAGTTGTGCCGAAGTAGATAAGGCAGAGTTTTGAGTTCGTTGTTTGGCAAAGGGGACCTCGCCCCATACCGTTTTCTTCGAACATCCCTCGAGTGTTCTTTTTCAAAATGCATAACTCATGTCATTCCTTGAAACTGCGACATGAGATTCCAGCACAGGAACAAGACTGAATGCAGAAGGTGATTTCAAGGTCAACAAGGCCACCGAGGAAGTGCATTTCTAACTGAACGAGATAAATTGTGAACTTTTACTTCGGCGTCGATATTATGGAATCCATTACGGTAACACCGCGTGATCGTTATGATCACAGCATAAAACGTGAACAGATGCGAGAGACGCTGGTCAAGATGGGCATTACTAAGCCGTTGCGAGAGCGCGACGCCCGTCCGAAGGTTTACCGCCGTGCGTCGGATTTGCTATCGAAGGGAAACAGCTCGATCAAGTTTACCCCTCGTAGCGACGGCGTTCGACGCCGAGAGACTGAACCCCTCCTCGGGAAAATACCACTAGGAAGGCGCGGGTCTCTTCATCTCACGAACATCGTGAGCGGTGTGATGCCGGCCGTCAATACGATATCGGCGTTAACTCGCAGAGAGCCGTCTGATTCGGCCCTGTCCGAATCGATTCGTAGGATTGGTCGAACCGATGACAAGAAATGGAAAACAAGAAAAGCGGTAAGAGTAAACATATGAAAACTCTTTTTCTCTCTTGACGTTTCCTTGATTATTTCCCGTGAACTTGAACTTGAAGTTGCTAGTCTCTATGGTAAGTCTTTAAAACACATTGTGGTCAAGTAATAAAAGAAATAAGATTTTGCAGACAAGGAGGATCGATTTTGAGATAGAAATAGCAATGGTGTTGCATGGACCGTTAATGGAACTGTAAGATCCCTCGCCTCCCATAAATGAAAATCACGCCGAGGTTTTTCAGCTCACAATCATTGCAGTTAAGATCAATACACCAAGGAACGTTTGTATTTTAAGGTGAAATTTTGTAAAATACTTTATTCAGCGATATTCATATTTAGGGATTGCAATTTTGGTAGAAGGCCCTAAATTGTTTTGTTTTGTTTTTTTGGCCACTCACACATTTACACATTCGATTTTACAAATGGCATCACAGGCGATCCCGATTTTTCTGAAACTTCCAATTAACCGAAAAAGTTAGTCACGTAGAGCTGATTAAATAAGCTTCAATGGAACTATCTCATATCTCATAAACAATTACCGTCGAGTCGTTTTCTGAGAATTTATTACCCGAAAACTGTTGATTCTTATTCCCCGTAGACACGATTAAAAGAACTGACTATTCAAGTGAATGTGAACAGCTTGCGTTTCATAGTCTCCATTCGGTCAGTAAATAAATCAAATCACGACGCCAAATCAAATCCGATTACTCTATTTTACACATTCATTACACCGCGCAATGCGAGCAATACAAGCTGGTACTTAAATGACAATTCAATTTTGCTAAAGTGAAATTGAATTTACTCACACCGTGAATTTTAGAACTGAAGCGAGTCAAATTGTTCTGAATGTATCGGATATAAGTATTGTATAACGCCGTCTCTGAATTTGGAAATGACATTTTTCCTCCAGGAAACATTCATTGCGTGGACCTTTTACAACGAAAAGAAAGAACAGTTTGCTGATGTATGCTACAAAGCAAACTGATTACCAAACGAAATGGTGAAGTACGACTTCATCATGATTAGAATTTTCTTATAAATAAAGTCAACTGAACTGAAATGGTCTATAATCCCAAATCATTGACTAAAATGCATTCGTTCTATTTGTCAAAGTTTCAGTACAGTACCTTGTCTATGTCTGTCAGTCTCTATTTCTCTATTACTCTCTGTATTTCTGTCTGTTTGTCTGTATACCTATCTGTCTATCTGTCTTTGTCTGACTCTCCCTGTCTCTGGCTCTCTAGCTCCCTGTCTGTCTTTATCTCACTGTCTGTCTGTCTGCCTGCCTGTCTCTGTCTGTCTGTTTCAGTCTGTCTGTCTGTCCGTCATACACACACACACACACACACACACACACACACACACTCTCTCTCTCTC
>LD343169.1:108624-124659 GCA_001465055.1 Ptychodera flava | reverse complement strand
CTCTCTCTCTCTCTCTCTCTCTCTCTCTCTCTCTCTCTCTCTCAGAAGTATACACTTAGGTGCATGTTAATCGTTGGCAATGATCATGTCATGTCCTTCTTGTTAGCTTGTCGAGAGCATTTGATAGACCTCAATCTGGTAGAGCACAATCAAATCGCGACACGCGACAAATGAAAATACGACGACACTAAAGGGGATAAATAAAGCGAAATTTCGGGAACAATCAATTAGTCAAGCTTGATCAAGATCGATGACTAAGGATTTAAAAGCCATGGGTCGGTTAAGTATTTGGTTCGTATTATAATAGTACCTGACTAGTCTACTATCCAGTTCTGGATGCAATTCGTAGCTAGCAGACCAATCGCTTTATTGCTAGCAAAATGTATGTTCTCTCTTGCACAACGGAGCAACGATACTTCAACAGCATTGCGAGGAAACAAAACACGCGTTCTGTCATGAAGAGTAGAAGTTAGCTGAAACAGCAATGCAATAAATTGACAAGTCATGCTTATGTGTGAGTGATTTGTGTCGGTTTCAAGATGAAGATTCGCTGCTAAGAATCGGGGTGTAATAAGGTTTCTTTCTTTTTTCTTTCAATAATTTAGGAATCAATACTGATAATGATTAACTTAAAAATGAAAATGAGATTTACAGACAGCTTTGTTAGTATATAATGGACGTTTAAAATTGCTTTGGATATTTAGCAAAGTTCATGGTTCAGTTTTAAAAACAATTTGTCTTAGTTGATAGGTTTGGAAGACTGGTCAAACGACGTCCTATTTTAAGTGTATCAAGTACTTTATCGTGAATGCATCAAAAGAGAGTGAGATAAGTGCATCTGACATTACTCGCATTGCTATGGCAAAAGCGTTTGTCTTAATCAATTTACGTTAACGTAAAGCGTACGCGGTGAACTTGAACTTGTCTTGCCTTTAGAGTCTGAAGGCATTACGTCGCAGGCGTGACAGCACAACTTTTCGCAGGCTTCGATCTGAAACCGTACAAGAGCGGGGCCCCAACAAAACGACGATGCAAGTATGGCGATGGTTCAAACGCACTAAAATTGGATTTCTGACTTTTACAAAGTTCACTCCTAAACCTTTGCAAAGTTATCGCAAAAGGTCGTTTGAAAATGTCCGAAATGATTGTCGTCTCCAAAAGAGACCGAATTAAATTTTTACATTAATTATCATGTTTTATTTCAGATATTCCAGTCTGACAGACAATACATTGGGGCATTTTAAAAAGTCATATCCATGAGCGTTGGAGATCACGTTAGGTAGTTTTATATGTAGACCACGCTCCGAGGTATATATTCTACACTTATAACGGAGTTTTATACCCGAATAATATCCATTAATACACTTAATTGTGTGAATGAAAGTCGCTATGTCGTGCTTCAAGCATTAGAAATTTTACTTTACGCACAGATAGGCTGGAGACGTTCGGTGACACTCCCGGGCATGGAAGGAAATGCACGTATTATGGAATCAGCCATTTATGACAAATCTACAATCTATGTATATGGAAGTTGTCAATTTTTTCATATTTGTGAACCGTAGCATTGGATTCTAAATAACCAAGGTGGAGACATCGCTGATTAATTAAACTTACTAAGATGATACAATGTGTAAGATAGTCATTCTGAAGTAAAAAAAAACAAATACTTTTAACAACCTGGGACTTTATTGCTCCGGGACATCATTATACGCACGCTTTGTTGTTTCCAGTTTAAACTCGGGGTGAATGCGCGATGACAACGCAATAATTATTCCAGGACAACTGGGAACGGGTTGCCGTCTTTGGCGTAGAATTAATGGCGCCAGTTTATATGAATATTTCAAAATGGGTTGAAAAATTCATTAAGGTGCTGTACGGACAGCATTACACGACTTTTCTTTATCCGCTAAGGCAAATCTGAAATTTCGGAAGACTGTTGAGTATCGAGTATAAGAAGTCTTGTCGCTCTGTGCGAAGTTAGGTTGTATTACCCAAATCCGACATTAAAAATTCAGTTTCAGATAACCCTTGGAATATCCTGTGAGTTGGCAGTAGGCCTAATATAGACATTGTGTCTGTACGTCGAAAAAATCAAAACGATTTATTTGACCTTTAATAATAGAAGTGATATGCAGCATATAATCAATTATATTAACTAGTGACTCTGCCAGAAACGTGAAGAATCACTTATATTCACTTTTTCAACGAAGTAATGAACAATCAGATCTTTTGCTCCAGAAAATTATTAATGTCATAATGCAATCTTGATGGATCTGATGGATAGATTGTCGTCAAACGATATGAGGTAGTCAAGAAGACGACAACAAGGTCAATGGAGGTCATATGAAGGAAGACATGTAAAGTTGTAAATTGATAAAGAAGAGAAAAATATGGGCAATAAATGTGAAACCGGAGCAGAGGTATATGGACAAAAGATAATTGTGGACGCAAGAAATAAGCGAGTGACCAGAGAGGGCGGGCTTGATAAAGAAAGGATACGTGTCCGTTGAACGCACTCTCTCTTCTTTCCCAACAGAGCCACACTGCATACCTGGTCCAGAAGTTTCGAATGGTTGGAAAACTCATTGGATTCATGTACAGACTCTGCAAGAAACATTTCCATGTGTGAGTATCTATGAAAGAATGGCTAATATTTCATTTCTCACATTTTGACGCAGATGCAGGTGTTCTTCGACCCTTATTTGCTGCGAGATGATTATTTATTTATTTATTTATTTATTTATTTATTTATTTATTTATTTATTTATTTATTTATTTATTTATTTATTTATTTATTTGTATGACCAAAGGGCCGACTCGGAGAAGTCACCACAAATTGCAATGTATGGTATGGAGGAGAGAGAGGTTGACGGGGATCTTCTCTTTGACTTATCGGCGTTCAAAGCCCAAAAGCAGGTACAAGTTGTACGCACAATCTACTCATACGTTGCAGAAAAGATTAGCATGGCGATGCTCTTAACACTGTTTCGGTCCAATATATGTATTAAAACTCTGAAATGAAATACCTGTGATGACAATAATTCCTTCAATAATTCATTCCCGGCTAATCATTTCTGCGCCATTTTATGGCGCTGTAGAGCACATACAGGTTTTGCAGGTTATATAAGACTTAGAGTTGTTGGCCTTCATCTAGGATTTATTTTGCGAGAAATTGCAGAGAAACTGTCACAATATGATGACACTGTTTTGTTCAGTATACTTTACCAGTTTTATGATTTTCGTTTTTGCTGACGTGCACATACTGAATAATCCCAGGCAAGCTTATCAGTTGTCAGATCCTGACAGTAATATATACAAACAGACATGGTGCCGTCACTTTTCTTTTTCTACAAGAAAACACAAACGTAAATACACCATGCACCAGTCTCCTATTTCTGACTTCTGAGCTGGTTTAACACATGTAACACGATTTAGCTCTCTACCGCACACCTGGCGCTTCTTCTTCTCCAAGCGACGACAAACTTCCCAAATCAGATCATGGAAAATTGTCGAATTGAAAAAAATATATAACTACTTCCAAGCTGTAAGTCAATAGTTATACTGGACTGCACCGCCGGAAAAAGATAATTTGCATATCATTTCCAGCAAAGATTATATTGCGACATCATTCATAAACGACTGTGAATTAAAGCTTCATCAGCTTGAACAATCTATTTTTTAGTATTTTTTTTTATTTTGATCGCTGAACACAGTTTCTTATTCTACTATCGACATCATGTAGAAATCCCTATCTTTAACTTGTCAACACAGCCTGTAATGCCCGGATGTCAATATGGACTAGAATATCATTCGTTAACATCGACCATTGCATACTGTTCACAGTGTATTCTTTCATCGACGGCTAATACTCTCATGTTATTCAATATTCTTCCATGAGAGGAGGAAGAAGAAGAAAGTGGTTCAGAAATTGTTTGATAGAATAAAAATAATGAAACTGCCATCGTCAATCACAGCTGTTGTCAGTTATGATGTAGTGGTTTAAGGCCGTTTTTAATTGTCTTTGTCAAAATGATATTTTCTAAAGTCTACGCGCTGATCTAGGAAGAAGGTCGAGAATCATAAACGGTGATTTGAAAGGCCATACGGGTTCATTCGATCAATCGATGAATACTGACATTTCCATTCGGTAGCGGGATCATCTTTTCCCTAGCAAACAGATTAATAATTTAAATAAACGCAGAATGGACATAAAGGGGACTATTCCGATTAATTATGTCTGTTCTTCGAACGTTCATCAGAATTTAATTTTTAATTTCCCTACCAATCTTAGTCTCGTCGCTGCAATTGAAATTTCCTGAAGCAAAGTTTGTCGGTAATTTTTTACAAAGAACAATTTTACGTGTTTCCCCGCCAGGGTAAGGTGACACAAGAAGCCAAACGGATTTTGAAGATGGAACCCCGGGAAAGAACACCAAAAGAACTTTATCACGTAAGTATATAATGCGCAGAAATTCGCCGTGTAAGTATATCGTGCGCATTGCTCGGGGGCAACCTTGTCGAAGTTTCCTGGCTATGACGTCATCGGTTTAGCCCAATATTATTGCATTGCCATTTCCTGTCAGATATAATAGCCTTTGATTGCATTTCAGTCTTGCTTTCATTTCGGACTGATCGTTAGGAATTGTCACTCTTTGCGTTTTAAAAGGGCATATCCTCAAGGAAAAACAGGCCTGCAGGTCGTGACGCAGAAAATCTGTCACCATGGTCGAGGTTACCCTTTTACGACGTATCGTAAAACCGTAAGGTGAGCGCGTAATGGGCGTTTGATTACCCATCTGAGGGTTCGGTCGTAAGACGCGTACATGTCTTTTTACTTAGAATCAAAGCACATGTCAAACGCATACAGATTATCCCCGCTGTGTTCACATCAGTATTAAAGACATCCTAATAATTTTATTTTTTGCTGTCTTTCCTTTGGTCAAGGTTCAAGTTGCTCTTCGCAATATCGAGTCAATCGCATGCTATCCTGCCCACATGCATCGTAAACTCGCCGAGGTCGGATGGTATCAAAGTTTTGAACCCAAAAGACTCATTTTGAGACAGGGTTACATGCCTATCAACTACTATTTTGTGCTGTCAGGGTCGGGTAAGAACACAGAAATTAACACCGCCGTCTTGGCACTGATTACATAATATGTGAATCGATACACGCACCTTCAATATTACGAAAAATACTATACAAGTTGGCAAAAAACTAAGTAAATGATCTATTACACTAAAGCAGCAACGCCAGCTATGCAGATGTAGAGTCAGTGGGGCTGTGAAACTATATCTTCCGTCAATGACACTTGTCGACTTCTGAGACACTATTTTACACAAGGAAACACACGAGTTTTAGATGTAGACGCCAGTACATCCAACATGCGTACAAGCTATAAATCAGAACAGAATATTTCAAACGAAAAAATGCAGCTTTTGGCATGACTTACAACGAACTCTGTATACAACAAGGGTTGTAAATTATTTCACGTCAAATAAAATGAAGGATTTTTCCACCAATACGTCATTACATAAAATTGTTTGTCGCGTTTTAGGGAATGGAAAATTACCCGATGTACTTTTTTTATAATTTGTGTGTTTATTTAATCTGTTGTAACAGCTGTAGTGAGCGAATTCAACGTAGAACGAGACAGGACCGAGACCGTCGGAATTCTGAATAAAGGAGAAAGCTTTGGGGTGAGTGAACAATATGTTTGATTCGAAGAGTATACGGAGATTTTTCATTCGTTGATTAACAAAACACACGACAGACACATGAATAGTCAAAGAAATTGAAGTGGGCGACATTCCTCAAGGTGTTTATCGAGTGCCAGTTCATGGAGTTCTGAACTTGAGTCAATGGCATTTGCAATTGGCAACTGAGCAATGCCTAAACCGTCGTCTTCTCTAGGTCATTTGTCGTTTAGGGAGCATTTAGTTTTTACGGGGAGGGGGTCGATGGAACTTGAGCGACAAATGAAATGTAAAAAGCGACCCCTCTCCAAATCAAATTTCTAAAATTCGACCCCACAATTCATCAATTGTAAAATGTGACCCCCCCCCCCCAAAAAAAAATCATCTGATTTGATTCATTAACCCTTTGCACCCTATGGCCCTGGAAATTAGGCCCTTAAAAGTGTTTGCAAGAAAAAGAGTTACCCTCCCCAATTTCCATGCACAAAAAACAGCGACCCTCCCCAAGATGTCACAGTCTGTATCAATGACATCTTAATTGACTTATAATTTTCCTTTGAACTTTCAAAGAATCCTTTTTGAACTTTACAAATAATCACTGGGTGAAATTCCAATGTCATATGGGTTTTTCAGATTTGCTTTTTCAAATATGATATTCTCGTCACGTACATGTACATAAATTGTCAAACCTTTTTAAAGCACAGATTTTAATAGCTAGTTTTATATTGTAAAAAAATGTTTAAAGTTTCCACACATACCACAATGTATAGAGAATCATCATTTTTGGTGAAATTCCAAAATCATTTTTTTTTACACAAACGTGAACTTGTAATCACCCAAGTCTCATCAAGTTCACTAATATCAATAATCAAGAGTACATAATTTACCTAGTTTTGTATGGGAAAAAAATATTCATAGTTTCCTTATAGACAAGATGGTCAAATTTCGGCGAAATTCCAAAATCAAATTTCTTGCTCACACATGCACAGGTAACTACCGTAGTCTGATCAAGTACATTAATATCAATTATCAAGAGTCTATAAATACACAGATTTAGCTAGTTTTGTATCTAAAAGAAATTATTCATAGCTTCTCATAGACTGCTCATAGATCAAGTATGGAGGACCAAGCAACATTTCGGTGAAATTCCAAAGTCAATTTTTCCCCTAACTCCATACAAATCTTTATAAAATTTGACCCCCCCTTCCAATCATTGATTGTATAATTTGACCCCCCTAAAAACGGTTTTGTAAAAGTCACCCCCCCCCCTGATTTCCACCGACCCCCTCTCCCTGTAAAAAACGAATGCTCCCTTAGACTGCGGAACACGAAATCTGTGCCGCGTTAACCGGCACGAACGAGCAGGCACGACCGACACCTATGGCCTTGCTGAAAAACAAGTTTAATGATTGTGTGATTTCCATGTTAATGTAGTAAAACGTGAAAATCATCGTCAAGTGTTATGAGAAACGGGTACACAGGTTGTAAAATGCAGTTGGAGCGGTATAATGATAAAATCTACTGCAACTATAAAGATATGATATCCCTCGCTCAAGTTTCGTGCATTTGTATGAGTAATCTGATCTGAGATGAAATATAGTTGCCTGTCTGTCTGTCTGTCTGTCTGTCTGTCTGTCTGTCTGTCTGTCTGTCTGTCTGTCTGTCTGTCTGTCTGTATGTATGTATGTATGTATGTATGTATGTATGTATGTATGTATGTATGTATGTATGTATGTATGTATGTCGCTGAAAGACGTATTTCAGCCGTGAACAACTATTTTTATTTCACGCTACGATTCCAGGAAAAAGCCATCCTGACATGTTCTACTCGGGAAGCAACAGTTGTTGCCATGGAGAGAATAGAACTGCTATGTATCGACATAGACGTAAGTGATCCATTATCTGACATTTTGCAGCCCCGTGACTCACTTCTGCTCAGAGCGAACTTGAATTGATACAGAATTATTGCGTGCAAGTCGATTATAATTGGCATAGCTTGCTTAATTGAGCCTCGTCATAGTTGATTATATTCGTTAGTTATTTCACGATGATGATAGTGAGAACTTCATAAAACCTTGCCACAAATCAAACACTGATTTCCCTCTCGACAGGATTACACCGAAATTTTCATGTCAGGCGGACTAGAAACACTGAGTCAGGATGAGAACATGGAGTTCTTAAGGTAATGTGACGCCCTAGTATTAAATTTCTTGCTTCGAAGTTACACAAAGACATCGTAGGAAACTGTAACGGCCTGGAATCTCCTGATAATTAGCTGTCGATTGTAGGGGGAGTAGAGACGGAATCAATTCCTGCTATGAAAGTAGTTGTCAACAGCGAAAGACTGTTGTCCGTTTTCGAGTGTCTCTAAAAATATACAAGCGAACGTTCAATCGTGTGGACTGTTGGGTAAATGGATGGTGAGAAAGCAAAAGAACCGAGGTGAAAATGAATGGATGTCGAAAAACAGGTAGAAGAGGGGGCTCTGAGCATCGTTTTCGCAGAGAAGACTGAAGTGGTAGAGCTGAGGCAATTTTGAACTGCAGCTGTAAATACCGCATCTGTATCACGACTTGTACTACAATAATACTATTATACCATCAGGATGGGATGAATAACATTAAACACTTTCTCGAGTTTGCGCATTTCTATCAATCATAAATGAGAAATCGACAGTGCACGGTGCGAAATCTTACCTATTCTGTCAGACTCGGTCGCATTAGACCATGCATGGGTGATTTTGAAGCATGGACTTCACGTTCGACCAGTTCAAGCATAATGACCCGTGAACCGTCCTTCTTATAATTCGACAGTCATCGAAAGAAATAAAGAGTGAAGTGAAGAATCAAGTAACGTTGTTTCTCAGAGTTTCAGTGTTTCTATCCAGGTCGAGGATGATAAGAAGGGGGCGGCTCAAAGTCACTACATGACCACAACTTTACTTTTACAATCATCGTATTTTACTAAACAAACTCTTGGTGCGTGTGATGCATCGATGCAGTATCCGAGTATATAAGTCCGCCATGCATTTCAAAATGTTCACGACTAAATACGAGAGTATAAATTTATTTATTCTCATACTCTCCGTCACCGCGTTAGCGTCTTAAGTCCGAAAACACGTCCTCTGCTTTTCGCAACATATTGCATATTTTCTCGGAAATCATCTCTCGGGGATGACTCTTAGCTTGGCGACATATCGTTAAGACTTAGAGATTTCAATATCATGAATCAACAAAGCTGTTTTATTTGGAAAGATCGTTGAATAATTACCAGAGATATCAGCATATATGCACCATATTTTGTACAAAGAGAAAAACTTACAGAATCTAATCCTAAATAAAGATATTTATACCTGCATATTATTACCCATCATTTTCAATACATTACTGAGCTTTATCGAAGCTTGCACGTAAGGTAGGCATGTGATTGTCACGTGACTGAGAACTCTCATTATATTCATTTGCAGGAGTTTATATTTCCTAAAGGATTGGCCCTTGGACTTATTGGCTGAAAACCCAAAGAAGTGTGCCCTGTCCTTTTTCAGGTAGGCGGCATTCAAAATTCCCTGTCGTCCGAATTTAATTTACCTTTTTGACCAGGAGAAGAGTATGTAAAGTGGGATAGACGCCTGATGCCGGTGAATAATACGCTTCTACTAGTTAGACATGTACCTCAGCTTGGGACATAATTGTGTTTTTGTCCAGCGTTTATAGAGACTAACTTTTATTGTAACGGGGCAACAATGCGCTGATTGAGCGGCGCGTGTTCATGATTCACCGGTGTGTCGCATGCTGCAATCAATGCGATCTTCACCGCCTGCACACTTGAATTTCAAGTCTTGCGAGATTAGGAAGACCTTGCTGTATCTGTGTAAATGTGAACAGTGCATATTACATCGAATCTGACACAGTGTCGCAAACAGTGGCCGAGAGTAATGTTCGCCACATTTCCCGGTTCTAACGAATGGCGTGCAAATTACGCTAGCCTTTTTTTCCCCTGCAGTATCACTTCCAATTAAAATCGATGCCAGACTGTAGAAATGCATACATTACCATGAAAATATTCTCCACGTACACCAAATCAGTAAACATTTCTAGTTGCCTTTTCAGAGTCACTTACTTTAAGAACAGAGTCACTTAATAGGTGTATGTCATTATAGATTCATTAGTTTGAATATATCTCACTTTCTCGAGGGTCGATAGGTCTATGTTTTGCTCGAGGGTCGATGATAAAATATTAAAATGGGAAATCAATGACTGACCCATGTACATGTAAAGAGCTGATTTAACAAGTACTTACGAAAGGAACGTAGATTTAGAAGTGCGGCTAAGACAAATCGGAGATAATTTATTCAAAGCTAAAGTTAAGTAATAAACACAAATGACAAGCATGCCGCTTTTCATGTGAAGGAGTTGCTTGAGTTTCTATATGATAGCAAATTAAAGTAGTGAGCAAAGACGAAACAAAAATATTGACGTATCAAGTTTATTTCCAAGAGAGTTTAACTAGCCTAGCACGAACAAATATATTTCAACGTGACCTATAGTCCACACGACCTTCACTTTTAATAATGCTCAGGTGTGTCAATGCGCAGAGTGATAGCGGGGGTCGCCGGTTCAGACGATGGGAACGAAATGTGACTGATTTGAATTGCTGTCTTTTGAAACACTTGGCTGTTCCACCATACGAGAGAAAACTAGCAAAACGGCGGGTACTCGTTTTCTACCTTAATCTTGATGGTTTGGATTATGAAGTTGCAATGTTGGTATCACCGTTAAATCCTCGGGCTGTTTGAACCACTGTAAATGCGCATTATGAAGTAATCGGTTTACCGATTAGTGGTAAATCACGTGATTTAATGTGATCGGAAGTCTCTGTGGCATTTTTATTGTTTTGGCGGGGGACTTGATAGATCTGATTTTTAAGCTCTGCCCAAACCTTGCTGTCGATGAAGCGAAGGTGAACAAACGACGGCGATGTCCAGGTCAATAATTGAAAGACATACTGGGTCTCTCGAGACAACCGCGGAACATTCCTCTCCGAAGCGTGAGAGCAGGATAAAATTTATGTTAGTGCTAAAACAGGGCAAAAGGGATTCACGTGTGTCCTGGGATATGCTGTAAATATCAATCTACCTCGATTAATTGCCCTGTAGGGTATGAAGTCCACAGAAGGTCTCTAATGAACCCGCAAAGAAAGATGTTTAAATAGAGACACGCATAAGTCCGTCAATTCATGTCTCTTGCCAATTTCTGGATCATTATTATTTGATTAATTGCCGTCAGACAGATGAGGTAATAATTGCACTCTCGAAAAGGACCGAGGATGACAGAGAACCCCGGACAAAGAGACCCATGATCTCCGTAGACAGTTTCTGTGGGCTGTCTTTAGTCGTGGAGCACGCGACGCGGGGCCTACTGAGGGCAGCAAAGTCTTTACCCTGTAAATGAGTGATGTAAATTTTGCTGTCTGAAATATCGTTCAACAGGAGCTCGTAAACGGCCAAGCATAAGCTTTATGAGCAATCGACCCTAAAGGATAAACCCGGGCGTTGAATTAACCACCGTATATCTTATTTAAAAGTCAAAACACCTCTCGATGATTTTAATGACGCGCATTTGTTTTGGCACTGACTATTAATATCCCTTTCAGTGAACGAAACAGCTGAAGTTGACTTGTGTTCAAAATGACAACATTTTAGTATCTAATCTTTTGCACGTTTTAGGAAAGGTCAAATACTAGTTGAAGATAGCGCCAATGACAAATGGATCTACATTGTTAAATCGGTAAGCCCAATAATTCTTTCAGCTAATTTTGCATTGGGAACGTACAACGCCTTTCGCTTTCCTTCTTCGCAGAGGTATTTAAACAAACCATGGAGGTAGTAGAGACAGACAGACAAGCACGCAGCACCCCATTTACTCACACAATTACATGCTTCTCTGTGGTAACAGACTGCAAGTGAATGAAGAGCTGTTCCTTCACGACTGCGAGCTCTTGGTGCTTCCTCTACGGTGAATCCGAATGTCAATTCTCACCTATAGACACTGTAACCCTTGTTATTCCAGTTAGTCAATTAAAGTTCGGGAAGGACTAAGGACAAGACGTGATATGTGATGTTCAACAAAGTGAGCACGGATTTCTTAGGAGTATATTGATGCCTTCTTTAGAATATACGATGATCGACACTGATTTCAACCAGAAATTATTTCCCTAAGAGCATAATGCATGCATACGGAATAATCTGAACGTCGTGTGATTTGCATTTAAGGGTCGCTGTGATCTTCTTAAGAAGGTCAGAAAATTCAAGAATGGCGAAGTTTACGAAGAAGAGAGGATACCGGAGAAAGGTAAGCATTCGCGGAGAGAGATTTTTATGTTTTGATTAGACCAAGGGCAAAAATCAATGTTTTTCGTAACCTAATCTACCCAGTTGTAAATTTGTTGCCCCTGAAGATATTTTCCACTCACATAGCACATTTTTGCGAGGTGTGGTAATTTTGTCAATTTTTCTAATTTACTTCGGGTCAAAGTCTCCCTTCAATGATTAAAAAAATTACTAACCCAACTGTTAGCCCATATTTTCAGAACCCGCAGTTAGGGGAAATGCACACATTTCTTATTTGGCCTCACGCGCACTTCGGATTACTTTTGCGTCGGTGGACCGTTACGAGCGCACACTACCGCACTTCGGTCAGGGACTCGGGGCGAACCAATCAATTAGCCGATCAACCGTATACTGATGCCGTACCCTCCGGCGGCGAAACTTATTTCAACGTTTACCTTTCTACGAGGAAAGTCGCATAATTGCACAAAAACCTTTAGAAAGTCTTCGAGGAGATGCCTCCGAGCGATAACAACAAACATCACTCATTACCTCCTAAATGGAACGAAATTGCAAAGTCGTAATCGTGTTTATCCGAAACAATTCGTCGCTAAATTCGGCTGGCAAAACACGAGCGACATTTGGGGAAATTATCTCCGCGGCTAATAATAAGGTGCAGCGGGTGAATTCGATTTTTATATTTGATTTCAAAATAGAACCGATGGAAAGGGATCTTGATCAGCTGCAGTGCTGTATTTCATTGAAATGAATCTCGGATCTGTCGCATTGTCCAGTAACCAGGATGTTGTACAGACTCTCTCCTGGTATTGCTAGCAAGCCGATTATTTTTTCACAAAGTTTCTTCTTCAGTACGGCGCTGAGGCAGTATCGTTTCATCTTCCCGCGTCCACTTGACTGCGCATGCCTAATAGCATTTCCACAGCCATTCGCTCCGGAAAAACCATTGATTTGTTTGAAGGGCTGTGTAAACTAACAGCACTACGGTCATTGAATTTGTCATTGACAGCTTCTTACACGATCTTGATAATCAGTTAAGGACCCAGTGTACAGCGATTTTGTTGCCTTGTTCCAGGATAAAAAAGCTAGGATGAATGGGGAGATTTGATAAAGAAAATGTCATGAGTCCTATAGGCCTAATGTGTGTAAATTGGTGAGGTAGCGGGTAGCGATCAGTGCTCTCAAACTTCAAAAGTCGGAAATAGAGACAGAGTTCCGATTTCATGAATCCTGACAGAGCTTCTGTTCTGAAAATTACGTGAGCATTTCAAATCTATCGCATATAAGGGCGTTACTAAATTAGCTGCGGGGATGATTAATATTGCCGTTTCTCAATTCTTAAGTTGTATTTGCCAAAAATGATTATTATTGCAAGGATCAACATAGAAGACTTTTAATGACTACTCTGATTGCGTGTTATTAATTTAAAAGCAAATTTTCCTGGTCAAAATAAACTAGATTTATGCATGACAAGGGCAATGCATTGTTATGGCTTTAGTTGTATTTATCGGTGTCTAGACGAATTAAATTATGACGCGGTCAGCCGGCTTTTTCCCTCTGAATGACAAAAAAGTCATTATTCATCCGTCGTAAATGTGTATTAAATGATATGAATTTATTTTATGAGAACATTTGCGTATTATCTTGCCCTCAAACTTGCAAATTACTTTTTTTTTCATACGCTGCATTCGCATTCTTTGAATACTGAAGTTTCTCCCCGGCTTCTGCTTCAGATATATCATTATAGAAACAGACTACCGGAGGGGTATTTTAACTATTATATACCGGAGGGACATTTTAAATATTTTATCATATTAATTTGCAGAATTAAACCGAACGATCTGTGAAGTGTCTATTTAATGTATATTTAAAGCTAAATTTAACTGCAACTTTCGACAACTTTGCAGTATTTTTTTTTGCCACTATACCGTTTCTTGGTCTTCCTCCCACCGCGTTTTGAAATACCGCAGCGGCGGAGTCGCTGTAGAAATACTCGTATTTGATTTGTCAATCCGACATGCCAGCGTGTGACGTGCATTGTTATTGTTGACGATTGAATTCAAGTCTGGACCTGAATTTGATCATCAGCACAATCAATGTGGTGCACACATACAGTCAACGTCGACATGCTGAGTGCTTGATGGTTCATCGCGATGTTCAGCCATGGACTTGGTTCAGTTCGGTGAATAAAGAAAGTCTCGATACTTGTAAATACCCCGTCGGGTGTGTATCTTTGTATTTTACGCTTAACTGTTTGTCTTGTACAAGCAGCACCTGTAGAACTAATCAGAGTGGAGTCTGCGCAGTAGGACTGAACGCGATGCAACCATGCAGACAGTTCAAACTTCTAGTGTAAATACCCTGTATCGGCGTTCACCTCATTAAAGTATTTTCGATCAAAAATAAAAAATCAATTTCTTGAATCACAACTGAACCAAGGTTACTCGCTGTGCGAGCTAGACCCAGAAACGGTCGCTGACAAATGCAACAAAACTTGAAAAAAAATTGTCAACGTTACTGTTGTAGTTTAATCTTACACTGGGTTTTGCTCCTTTTTATGTTGCATTCGGAACCAAAGCGAAAACAAGTGTATTATAGTGTGTTATAGTATATGTACGGCCCGATTTCACAAACTAACACATATCTTCTGCCTTAGAATGTAACAAGATTTTCTGTTTCCTTTTTTGGGTTTCCCGATTCTGAGGAAGTAGGAGAGGTTTTGGTAAAGAAACACAATAATGTCACTCCGTTCCTCCTTTACTCTGTAGGATCCCGTATTGATATGATGTTTGAGGCGAGGCAGACGAAAGACGAAGCCGAGCTGTTTGTCGAGGAGTTAAGAAGGGCCAGAGCGGAGAGGGAATCACAGCGGTGCGCTCAACTCGCTGCAATCGAGGAGGTAGCAAATGAGGTCATTATCGACGCTATTGGGTACTCCCTCGTAATTGTTGTGCGGTGAAACATTTCAATTGCCCATAAAACATGTAGTAGATGCATAGTTCCTCAGTGAAATTTTAAAGAAGTAGAGAAAATTAACGAGTGCGCACAATTACAACAACAAGATTGCTATACGTAAACTGCTTACTCATTGCAGCAACGAGTATTTGCAATGAAATCCCTTCAACTGAATGTAAAGCCGCAAGTCTTAGACTGTCTATTCGTGCTGCAAGGCGTCTTATGGATTCTTTCACAAACATAATGTATGGGTGACACTGAACACATTGTGTGGGATTAATAACATTACGTTTATGATGTGACGAAGACTAGATCGTGAAGTAATGATTTAAACTGCTCTGTTCAGAAAACCCCTTTACAGGCCTTCGTTGTCTGGCTGGACAAAGTATATCCCCAAGCCAGTTGGACTAATGATCTGCTACACTGATTAAAGATTTTAGCTCTGTCGATGCGGATCCAATTAATTTCAGTTTACAGAAGCAATGAAAAAAAAACGCATAGTGCTTTCCTCCTTTATTTAAGAAAATCAATATCGCGCCGATACCATACCTGCCTCGTTATTTTCCGTTTTCAGAATGCAGGGTCCGATCTCGTCGAGACTGACTCGCTCAAAAGCGGGAATACGTCGGATGAAAGTGAAGAAGATCTCGACGAAAGTACGGACAATAGAGAACATACCGTGGACGGCAACCAGGTAAGACATGGGGCACGTGTTAGTCATATGCATTTCAAGTGCAGTAAGATGACGAAATTGAAAAAATAAATCAAACGCTGTCAGTTTCATTAAAATAATTTTGGTGACAGAAGCTTCAAACAACAGGTATATTTGTCAATCTCATTATTACTTTCTCTGCCCATTTGCTTTTCCTTTTACAATTCATATATTGTTGAATCTCTGTCTGTCTGTCTGCCTGTCTAGTCTGTCCGGCTCTGTCTCTGTCTGTCTCTGTCTGTCTCTGTCTGCCTGTCTGTCCGTCTCTATCGCTCTCTGTCTGTCTGTCTGTCTGTCTGTCTATCTCTCTTCCTCCTCTGTCTGTCTGTCT
>LD343169.1:74497-88064 GCA_001465055.1 Ptychodera flava | reverse complement strand
GAAGAGTGACTGATGTATAATTCTACCGATGACGTCTCTCTTGACATTTTAAAGCCTGACAGCACAAACATCTGAAAGGTCTTACGTTTCAGATCATGTAAGGTCAACGATGAAGTGATTCTACTCGTCTTCAAACATTATTGAAAAAGAGTAGAATGCTTTATATTTTTCACATGCCTCTGGCTAGTCGTGATTCAGAAAAAAAAGCAACAACATTTGTTAAGTCCACGCATTACTAGTCACCCATATGGGAAAGTGAAGTACAGTGTATCCAGGTTTAAAACTGAATGGGTCGGATAACAGGAAACATATCTCCCATTGTTGGCTTTTGCTGACATGAATTTTTAATCATTATAGCTCCCAAGGACTCCGTTAATGACTTTGTCATTATCATAAATTATTGATCTTTATCAGTAAAGACTTAAAAGCACACTTTTACAGGTGACATTAAATTTCTCCTGAATAGTTGGCAATTCAGGTTCGAAATTAATCACAGTAACGTTACATTAACATAGTACAAATATAATCTCCAGGACGGAAGAATGAAGTGTATCGGATGTTGGTGTATCGTATATCATGTTGGTATTGAAAGTTACCTAACGGTATCGTTCTTGAATATCAAGTTCACAAAGTGAACGGGAGAATATCTATTGAATGTCGGGGTGAACTTGAAATATGACCTTAGAGCGTCAAAGGAATGGGGTGCTTGTGAAATGCATCTTCGGTGAAGTTAAAGACTAGGTTTTCATCAGCCAGGTGGTAATCTCATGGTGTATCGGTTATTTTGTCGTTGAAATCAGCGTGACGAGGGTCGTCACGAGGGACGCGATTTACCACGGTCCCTCCACAAAGGGTCCGTGGATTTTCACATACCAGTGCGAGAAGAGGAAAAGAAATGTGTCTGTTTTGAGGAAACTTTATATCGAAAAGTTACAGCTATTGCCTCCTTATTATAAGTACGACGTAAGTGCTGTAGAGTAAACTTCGCAATTCTTCAAGTTTCTTCCCACATCCCGCAGACATTTAATTTGCTCATGTTGAAGTTCCCGCAGGACTCCATGTAATAACTAATATGTTAAATGAAGTAAATTATGGCACATTTAGAGGTTGCATTAAACTCACACAGGGGGTGAATGTATCAATTTACAACACTCGGGTTTAGCAAAAGTAAACAGTCTACGCTTTGACGAGAACATTTAGTCGCGAAACTGTCTCAAATGTATGTTAACAAAAACCCAGTCCGGAAATTTTAAAGCAAGATTATCCATATCTACTTTATCTTTTCTCATTTAATAGGCCCCCTCCCGTCATTAAACTGATTTTTCGAATGGAAACACCTGTGCTCCATCCTGCTAAAAGATCAAGTTTCATCCGACATTTAAGTGTTCTCGTCGCCCTAAAAGCGAAGGATAACAGATTCACGCGGTATGTTTATGTTACAAACAAGAAAAATAAAATAATAAGACACGACCAATAAAATATGAGGCTTCTAAAGTATACAATCAATGAGAAATTTAGTGACGTGATTGTATGCGAATTAATCTGACTACGGTTATTAGATCGATGACGTCAACTTTGACATTTTACCATCTGGAATCTCTGGAGCATTAAGTGATAGTCTGCTTTTGGCATACTGGAAACGCTGTTGAGTTATACCGAAAATGATTTCTACATGTCTATGAACCTGTTAACCAACCTGCAGTATACGCAAGATGTTAATCGTTGGCCCCCTTTCTGAAAGCCAGGAATCATTGTGATGCCAAGACCAGCTGTGTTAAATTTATTCTCCATACTTCGTGTTTCGGAATACTCATTCCTTTCGTCAAAAATGACTTTTCATTTCAATAAATCCCGATGCAACGGTCTCAAGTGTAAAACCTACATTAATTATAGCGAATAACAGACACATGTTACAATCACCGTTGTTAGAATGTGTACACGACAAATTCAATGTTATAGAAACGTTTGGTTGGTATAAGTCTTAGGTAAGACCTAGTCATCTTTTTGGATAAATCGGGATATACTTCTTAATATTTCAACGACGAAGAGGCGAAGTCCAACGAATGAAGTGCAAAAACCGTCTCTTAAAACTGGATGAATTCTAAAAATAGCCGGGCAGTGAAACATGCGTCAGTCAAATATCACCGAGTCACTGACTGATGAATTTTGTTTTGCCGTGACGACCTTCGGGACACCGACCTCAAGGTGTTAAGTGAAATAATATATTAGCCGACATCAGTCCCGATTTCTATAAACGTGACTGAACCTCGGGTAGTTTGTTTTCCAACACAGGGACTGTGAAAGAAGCTGCAGAGTATATAACGTTTGATGTTACTACAGCAGCCTATGAACTCCTCGTAAATTTGACATTTTACACTCCACATGGTTAGAGGATGATTTAGTCAGTGAAATCTTTTCAATGCCACCTATGAATGACGTAAGGTGTGAATTATTAACAATGGAATTTCGGTTCAATAATTAATTAATAAGCACACGTACAATATAGCGTACGATATTTTCAGTCTGGGAAAGTTCATCGTGTCCCAGTTGGTGCGAACTACGGTAGATCGCAGCTACATGTATAAACGTGAGATGTATCAGGCTTTCACGAGTAGACGAAAATGTGCACTGCCCTGATTTAACAAAACATTATTCACTTAAAACGGAACTCAAAGGAAGCCAGCTGCAGCGGTGTAGAGTCTTTTTACTTACGACGTACTCCGTGCAGAATGATACGCTAAAAGACCGAGGATCTTGAACAGGCACTATTCTCAAGACATCGGTAAACTTCCTGTTCTGTTTAATTGATTGGGTGACTATAGGAGTCACATCTTGCAGCTCGAAGGGCCTTTGTAACTGTACCCTGAAACATACAACTACATCAGGTTCACTGATGGATCTCCCGTCGGCGAGTACGATTGCTTGGATGCCTGATCTAATTTGACAAGCATCAGTGTATTAGTTAATTTGCAGGTGGGTGGAATCAAGTCTACTTCCCTGTACTTCAGGTCCTATACTTCAGGTTTAAAAAGATATTCATCATTGTACTAGTCGAATTCTTACATGTTTTCATGATGGATAGAGAAGGTTCTGAGAATAAAGCACATTTTTCTTTGTTACGACAAAACTTTTCTAAGCGTCTCCACAACCAATGGTTCCAACTGAGGGCGAACAATGACACCGTCGGTTTTGCATTTACGCATATTTCACAATGTACCCTCAGTTTCATCGTACGTCCTGGTAATTTGGCAAAAATTAATCATATGGCTTACAGTACATTGGAAAAAGAATGTGTCATTTGTGAAGTCGGTATCACTCGATTTGGACAGTCCGTGCAGTGTAAGTTCCATCAAACGTAATATCCAAGTTATGATCTGTTACAGTAAATTGCCCACGAACATATTTATTACTTCCCTGAAAAGCAGTTTAACGACTGTCAACGCAATAAAGGAAAGATTCTTTTCGTTCCTGAACAAGTGTACCAGTTTTCAATTGGGCAAAATTGAACGAGAGCTATTACAGCACTCTTCAATGTAAGTCTTCTCGTGTGCTCGGCGTAATGAGGCGATGCGGGATAGTTATTACGTTGATAGACTGGACGAATATTATATCACGGTGTCATCGAGGTTCTGACCGATAGTAACACTGTACGAGCCCACATTTCATCTATTGACCCGGCTTCAGTTGAAATTGGACGAGTTTGGACCTCGAGAAACCATGTATCATTCGTGCTAAGTCTTGTTTTTACGGCTTCACCAAATTTCCTTGAGACAAGCTTCCCAGCGAGGTAAAACTGTTGACAGAGAAAATAGGCCACAATGGGCAACAACATATGGAGGAGTGAGTGCTCCGGCACTGGTGACCACGTAGCAATGACATCGCATGACTTTCCTTAAAAAGTACTGTATCAGTGGCAAAGTTGCCTTCAAATTGGATGGGCAAATACCTGGCTGACACACTTCAAACCTTTATTCTGTTGCTCTGCATGCCGTTGATATATCGCCACAGATATTCGAATAAATCGACCGGCTAGTGACCTACTATGTAACCTTGGCAACATGACGACCACATACTGTGACCCGTCAATAACTTTGAATTTCAGGAAGCATTTCTTATTGGAGCTTCATCAGGAGGAAACATTCTAGCAAACTAATCTCATCCAACTGGTGACTCCATATAAATTCCAACTTCGCTTCTCTTCCCTGGGACGATTTCAACTGGAGTCGATGGTTTTTTTTCAAATTTTGACCTTAAATCAAATCATTTGGCTATCTCTTTTAAAGATAGAGAGCGAGAGAAATTAGAACAAAGATTAAACTATTTTAGGAAACATATCTTACATTTCTCTACTACTTTAAAAAATACACCATTTCACTGTCATTAGAATAGCTCAAGGTTCCAAGACAAGAAATTGACCTCTTTAATCTAACAATTCTCTGGTGGTTAATAAGCTCAGAACCCCCGTAAATTATATATCTTCGGAAAGCCCAGATATAGGGGAAGATTTTGGTAACCACAGTGTTACTATTGCTTACATGACTATCATGTGACAGGTAATTTGCATAATCTTTCAAAAATCGGTTTTCCCTAATTGCTCCTTACATCTAGTTCGTTGCATATCAAACAAGCCGTACACCAATCCGTATTGATGTACCATAACTGGATAGCAAAAACGCTTCCTGGTTTTGTTCCAGATAATCTCCCTCGCGTTGCTTCATTTAGAAGAATGCTTTTCACCGGAAGAATATATCATGAGATGAAAAAAGACTGCATAGTGTATTTAAAATGCATTTACAAAGACAACAAGAAAATGGTTACAAGCAATAAAGAAATTACGAAGCGAAAGCGTACTTTGCGGCTTTTTCGAACACAAAGAAATCAAAACTCGGTAAATTTTACTAGAACCATATATTCCAAGGAGCAAGTCTTTCATTCTCTCTGGCCTTGACATTGAATAAAATTCCCAGGTTCACAAAAAGCCGGAGGCTTTACGACTCTCGACTCTAGCTTGCCAAGCGTCCATCCTATTCCATATTCAGAAATATCTCCCCAAAGAATCCTACCGCATTTCCTTGAAATTAGTGTAAGCTTCCGTTTTATCTCTGGGAATTATTGAATCGGACTTGGTCGAATGTGATACACGCTGGGTTAGTGGTTTAAGTTCTGACGAGGGCCGAGGTCATTCTTTCCGTCGGGCATACAGGAGGTCAAGCAAAGGTCAAACAAAGGTCATTGAGATAACAATCATCAGAATACTGGTAATCAAACAGACACCTACGTAAAAGTAGCATGCCTTGCTCCTATATAGAGAACAACTCATTTCTGTCCAAAAAGCTTCATCTCACTTACTGAGTTACAAATCCGTCTTTAGTGAAAATTTGGAAAAGCAGGTATTTAACCTATATTTCGATATCGATGAAAAACCTCCGTTTGGTCAAACCTTACAAGATAATCCAACCAACTCTTAAATTCACCATTACTTTCAAAATGTGGAAAATTTGCGGACACATCTTGAAATGTTGTCTTGTCCATAGATGAGGTGAAAGCATAAAATTAGAACCACAAGACATGGATTGATTATACTTTAGCCCTAGAAGATAAGTTCAGGGTGACCTCGATGAAGGAGTGATTCAAGTAAACGTGTAATTCGATCTTTGAAACACAGGTGTAGTGCATCGCTTTACAAAAGCCTCAAGGGCTGCAATGTGAAGTTTACTGATTCAAGTACACGGTCCGGGGTAAGTAGTTTAATTGACTCGTTGTCGGCCATGTCCTGAAGTGTGGCGAGTCAGCGACGCTCATCAATGACTAAGTTTCTTGTCGACAACTCCTTATCGATGCAGTCACGTTTCTCTACTTTTTTAAAACTCAACGTATAGCTCGCTTTATTTACCAACATAACCGTGTACAGCCTGCTATGAAATGCCGTGAATTGTCAATGCCGTGAGTTTGCTGTTGGCGTGACTTTGACGATGTTAATCCTCTAAAATTTTTACATCAAGTAAGAACTGCTGCTTAAATTTTAGACAAAATTTATTCGAGTGCATTACCTGGTGATCTAATCAGCTAAGTTAGCTACCTAAGCCGTTTGCCTTAGGCCAATACAAAACTGCATTAAGAAGCGTCATAGTAGGTTCATGACATGAAGCGCGAGTGGCATTGGTTTCACAACCGCGATACACTGTACACCATCCTTCGATAATCCAGTTGCAGATCGAACGAACGCTGCCAATGTGTAAACCTGCAGATGTCTGTAGCGTCGTTAATCCTTCATTTCATATCAAAATGAGTCCATGTCCCTTGAAACACTGTAACCTCTGCATTGACGAAGGTATTACCAGCTATATGCGTACGCATTGAATTTTCGGAAACAGGCTCTTTATACCTGGCTAGTTGCAGTGTTCCGCCACTGACATCTATAACGTTCAAGCTGACATGGTAAAATCAACTCCATGAAGAAAAATAACATCTTTGATTTTCGGAAAACTAAGACGGTGAAATTTTTATTACAACAAGAGCTTTGAAATGACCCCCACACGTGGTAGATCAGAAAAGAATCGAAAAGTTTGAGAGACTCAGTCTGAATATCTCTCCCCGAGGCGCATTCTACCTTAAAACGCCTGTCACTGTCATTCGTACAACGGGTATTAGATCAAAGTCATCACTTGGTATCATTTCAATTTATTTCAAGGTGATAAGTGCTCAACTCTCCCCGATGAAGGCATGGATGTACGATAAGATGTGAAACACGGCAATTGCCAATTTCAAATCACCGAAATTGACATATCACTTGATATGAACGACACTTGATTTATTTCGTAATTTATTGACTCACTCAATTAGTTCCCTGTCCAAAAGTAGTTGACCAAAGGAACCCCTCATTCTTCTCAACGTTAAACCTCTTCCAATTGCATTTCTATTCAGGATTTGCATCCCCTTAGGAAATTTACTGATTGTCCTCTTCATTCCACTCTCCAAAAGGATTATATTTCAGAAATGGGCCTTGTATTTGCAATTATTGCAGCTGGTGGCACGTACTACGCAAACAGTCAAATCGTACCTGTGTTTTTCAACTTCCAATGGATTCTGAATGTCCTCAGACTTGCCAAATAGTCCTTAATCTCAACGGAAGTTTACGAATACCACCGCGTCGAACGTTATTGGCGATTATATTACCATGCCCTGTCCATTGCGTTTTAATTGGTCGAGCTGGACCACCTGACTACCCACAAATACACAGTAATGGTTTGTTTACATGCCCGTGAATATGAATAATATCGTAAACATATTAACTTTACAGCTAAAAAGAAAATTGTGATCTGTACAAAGATCATAATCAATCACGGAATAAAATGGAGCATTTGTGGGCCAAGTTTAGACTCTTTTTTTCAAAAAATCTCAGGAATTGGAAAAGTTTTGCAGCGCGCACAATACTCACTGACAGGTTCTGGGCCCAGTTGTCGTTAGCATGAGAAATTTTCGTAAATTTTGACAGTTTGTAGTTTCGTTGATAATATAATGGAAATAACGGACTCCGCCCTGACCATTAACGTTTGTTTATGGGCGCGGGCGAAAGGAAAGCCAAAATTATAGGGCTCGGCTTAATTTTTGGCTTTCCTTTCGCCCTTGCCCATAAATAAACGTTAATGGTCAGCGCGCCGTCCGTTATTTCTATAATATTACATTATTGTGTTGTTTTATCGACTTCAGCAGCGATTTCCATAGTCGAGCTTTGCAAAGTTCATTAGCATTCTTTGAGTCAATGTCTAGTTTCATTAAAATATTACCAAGCGTAAAAAATGAGCTGGGTTGTTCAAAACTTAATTGCCAAAGTTGATATTCACGAACAAAGGAGAATTTAAAACAACCTCGCAAGGGTTGCTCCGCAATGTATAGGTGATGTACTCCACTTTTACAACAATCCTTTGTTTTCAAAGTAAATTTTTTAAAAACTTCTTTGCAAAGTTCGTTTCGCGTTTCTTCTTCTTTCCCCCCATCTCACCCCGTACAGAACTCACACAGAATGAGAATTTTCATTTATTTTTCATACATATACTTTTGTTTCAATTAAACTGCATCAGGGGTGCCCAATATCGTCCTATGCTTTCACGGCATCACTTCCATTAAAACAGGGAATATGCCATTTGAAACCAGGGAGATATCTCATACATCAAAAGAGTGTCGGATATCGTTCTCTTTTGGATGTACAGACGCTCATCCCTCTCAAGGTTCACTTTGTCGGGGCTTTCAGTGTCCGCTCTCGATTCTGCAGAACCACGTGACTAATGTCATTCACAGGTGATATGTTCAAGGTTGGCTTGCTACGAAATGAAATGCACCATATTGTAGTAGCGTCAGTCGAAATTTTTATTAACGTCGCGACATTTTGCAATTGTGCATCTGAGAATACTTGTCTTGTTGTATCAAGTACATGCAGTTCATTTAGTTTGTATAGTATAGATGCATACAACCATATGTATGTGG
This sequence comes from Ptychodera flava, assembly GCA_001465055.1. NCBI lineage: Eukaryota > Metazoa > Hemichordata > Enteropneusta > Ptychoderidae > Ptychodera > Ptychodera flava. Next base: position 79,580 of record LD343169.1, on the reverse strand, counting down.
CCAAATACCGGTTTTCCAGCTTCATCAATCAGAAATCGACGATGATCCAGTGGCGAAGCAGGACTCACGTAGAACACACATTACTCGTTTGCTCGATAGAACCTATTTAGCAACGGGTCAATGCAATTTTGACGGCTACGTAATCGATAGATAGCACTGCAGCGGTTTTGTGTCTGCTGGTACAGATATGCACTGAGCGCAGGAGCACGTTCTTATTTTGAAAAAATGTGACACTTAGACCCTTTTAACTACAATTCCGGGAACCAGGAAATAAAATCAACGAGACCTTAAAATACTCTCGCCCTCGACAAAATTATTCAAACTTCAGTCGGATGATCTTAATTGCCATGCGATCCAATGTGCCCGATGCAAACGGCGACCGATGCTCCGTGTCGTATGAGAAGAGGCATGGATCATCATTTATATCCAGCGATCAGAATTCATCCATCACGACTGTTGTAATTTCTCGCTCGCACTGAAAATATCGTTCACTAAAAATGCCCCGAAGCCATTTCTCGTCATTTAACGCAGTTTGGCATACCCTTACTGTGCTTCCTTCGCGACTGCCTTAATGGAACGGGAATTTTTTTCCATCGCTAAGCCCCGACAGCAATGCTCTGTTGCCATGGATATCAGAAAACTGATTACCGGCATGTCATAATTTCACGCCGAAACTGTTTCTTCTCATGTGCTTTTTAATAATGATCTGGAACTTTGTGGCCACCGCGATTACTGTGAATATCCTTTACGTATTTTGTCTTGGGGAAACAGTGTCCCAAAAGCATGCATATTTCCCATGGGTGAAGATTTTTTCACTTGCTCTCTTTTCATGATAACTTGCACCGAAACAAATGTAATCATAAATGATGTTATACTTGCGTTTCGTATGATATGACAGACGGCCGATTGTAAATTAAGCCGAGGAGCTCATCAGGTCAACATTGAAGCGGCCCTGCAGCACAGATGCGTTACTTTAGTGTGCGTCATTTCCGCCGTAAATAGGCGGGGCACCTCTCTGAAGGCATTGATGCCGAAAAACAGTATCTTGAATTATATTGCGCAAACAATCCCCAAACTATTCGTTTCTGAAATAAGTTGGAAAAAGTAAAGTCTGCTGACATGGAGCAAAGGGATGTAACGGCTACAGTTTACTAACAAGTAGCAGACCGCGCCACAGGATACCTCGGGTTTTATTCCGACTAGTCTAGTGTATATTAAGTTTAATCAACAGCTACACCCCTAATTCAAAGTAACCCCGTCTCCATAACAAATCCGGGTTTCGTCAACAGCGATGCCTAAGCATTTGCGCGTCATCTCCGTCTTCAAATCAGATTGTTTACTGTAGAAAGGAATGCACAATGACATTGTTAGAATGTAGCACATATACGAGATCCGCGAAGCTTACTAAGTGGTTTTTTGTGAAATCACGATTCATTACACGTCCTAGGACTTGAAAGATATTTTACTCTTTCTGAAAATAAATGTTGATTTCAAATTTTGAAATACTAATTTTGATCGACTCGTTTTGATTGCTTGATAACATAACACTTCCTGTCGGAAATGGAGCTTTACCGTCGGAATGTGGACTAACGTTAGAACATTACATTGTACTTGTAAACAAATGAACATTTCTGTTGTATAAACAGTAAGTTAATTACTATAAGAAAATAAGATGATGTCATTGATGATGTCATTGAACTTACAAAATCATCAACCAAGGATGCAGCAAATCGAAAGTGTCGTTAACGCACGTAAGATGTCTCTTTGTCAATTGGTGAAGATTTGTAAAATTGACCTCGAGCCAAAGGTCACGAGAAATGCTTTTAAAGGAATCGATTGCCTTTACGACGAACCAGAGAACGAAATTCCGCCCTGTTTTTACTGCATATTGAGGTCTTTACGTGCCAGTACTATGCATCGGTGAAGTAGGTAATTAGCAAAAGCTTTCAAAAATCTAACATTGCAGGTAGAAGAGTGACACATTACCATGTGACCTCTGCAGTGTCGCTGAAATATGTACGTTACAGCGTGGCATGGAGTTGTGGTGGAACTAGAAACACGATTACTCGGATGACGTAAACCTGTTCATTAGTTTTTTTTGCGACAGTTGGCTGTCACGTGAGACAAATTACAGAATTGAAGTGCGCACGGAAACTTTATGAAAATCTTTTCAACCTCAGATAACAACGCCGGCGGGCACATACAGTGATACAAAATTCATTCATGAAGTGGTTGTCATCGCGTGCACAGCATCGCCGGTCTCCGGGGCAATCTTCCAACACACCACTGCACGTATCGTCTTCAGAGCAGGACACTGTTACACAGTCGCATAGAAAGAAATGTTCATCGCTCATACAGAAAAAAAGAATATCGAGTATTAAAGAATTAACACTCGGACACTGAAATAAGACATATCATTCTGAACCATCTATGCCATTATCAAGATGATTATTCGCTAGGATCTCGAGTGTTGAGCAGTCATAGGTGGCTAAAGGATATAGTCTGGCTTGTTGAATGAGACAAGGTCGCATGCTGCCCAGATATGAATGATATAGATCCTAATAACGATCCTCTGCATAGGACGGCAACATTGATAGTTTTTGATTCGAGAAATTCTGTTTGACATCTGATGATTGCTCCATTTATCCAACTAGAGGATATAGTCTGCCATTCCTTGTTGTTGCATCCCTCATACACATATAAGGTGAGAAATGTAAAGAAATCTACTCACTATGTTAAAATTTTTTGGGTTATTTCTGCCATTTGCAATGATCATCCTTCACGAATATACATACCCCCACCGCGCTTATCCCTTGCACCGTGGTGTGCATGCGCAGAGATGACCAGGACAGGGACAAAATGGATAACACTTTACATTTCATCTTTACTGCGGTCAACAAATCTACAACGAATAAAAGATAGACAATGAGAAAGAAAAATTGTGTTCCTTTATGGAGAAAATGGAAATAATTGTTAGCACGTGCGTTACATAGATATTCTAGAAAGATGTCTTGCTATTAAAACTTGCAGTCGGCGAAATCTACAAATCATCGTAAATCACGGACGATAACATTGTTATGTGACTGCCGATTTCTGCTTCATTTCACATCTCTGAGAAAACTACTTCTGCGCATGTCTTCTTCAAGTTCGACAGGGTCTCCAATAGCCGACGGTTAAGCAAGGTCTCGATCACTTTGCATTTTTGTGTTTTCAAACATTAAATTATATCAGCGATTGAAACTTCGATTGCTTGACATTTGGTAACCAAAAGTGTGAAAGTTTCTTGATCGTAGAGGATGTGATCTGTAGTGATCCACCTTTAGTTAAATGCCATGGCAACACTTTGCAACTAGACTTCGATAGATCAATTGACGCACGGGGTTAGAGAGACTCTCCTTTCAGTGGCGATCGGAAGGAGTTGGAGTTTCATTAGTTAGTCATCTTGTCGAATGACGCGACTCTTTATTTAATCTCCAAGATAGATGACGTCAGAAAGGGAAACGACTCTATCTTGAACATGCAAACCCTTGAATTCCTCAATTAGAATCAAGGGTGTCTCAACCGGTGCTTTGTAAGTGTGACTGTCGGATGGTTGCCACATTTGCTGGTAGAAGATCGCATACTGACACCAGGAGACTGAACACCCTCAAGTGGGAGAGTGATAAATGATTAAGGCGAAGAGTAGGAACACTTCTGAAAGAGTCAACTATCAATAGCTTCGTTAGACAATATTGCCAGTCTTACGAATTCGTCTTATTCCCATGTGCGTATCAAAGACTTAATTTTACCAATCGACATATGAATCAATTTATCAAAATGCTTCACACTTTCTATTTTTAACACGATTGGAACTAATTTGGGATAATTGGATGGTGAAGTAATATCGATTTAAAATACAAATGTTATCTCATCTGCTTTTCTTTTTATATTACACACTTGTTTTTATGAGTAATTTGCGATATTGCAACATTCAGCTATAGGGCACCTAACACTTTGGAGAAATTTGCAAAATATCAACATCCAATTATCCCAAATTAGTTCCAATCGTGTTTTTTGATTCTATTGGTACAGCTTGAATCTCGTGTTAACACTTTATGCGTTATCTTAAGATTGCTGCTAGTAACCTTTTGTGTACAATAAATTCATTCTGGTATTTCCTTATTATCTTCACAATACTGAACGTCTGTGAACATGGCAGCGCAGTTAGTTTCGCGCTGGCCTGAAAATTTCGTTGTTTGACGTTCGGTTGATATTTAGGATGCAGTAAAAGTAATCCATCATCGGAGCATATGGTTCTCTCCGTTTAAGAACTTTTATTGCTGAGAAGTAGTAATTGAGTTACTATACAGAACAAGTTTGTTTAATTTTTATTCGCACGCAACGCGTCCGTCTACCCGTCTGCCCAATCTTTCATATGTTCATCTCTTCATATTTTTCATTCTCTCGTCAATTCACCATTCAATCAATCCACCGGTCCAACCTCCTGCTGATTCACATTTTGATGATAAAAGCCATATATACCATCGCACCATGATGTATTGTAATATAAGTTAAGTATATTGATGACAGAACAGCGTTAAAATTCAAAAGACTCATCAGTAAAAAGTCTGTAGGCTAGCATCACTGACTGTGAAAAGTGCGTCCACAGAAACTAATACGCGTGTCGTCCTGCAATTACGAGTTTAAAAGTATCAACCTGTTTGATCCGATACGATGATGGCCAACTTTCTTGGTGAATCTGGAACTGAGCCGGTAGCGGCTACGTTATATATAAACGAGCAATATTTAAATAATACATCGTTTATTTAGTTTAACAAAAGAGAAAACATATAGACAGACAGACAAAGCACTGGTATCAAATCCCACAGCAAACTACAACGGAAGCAAGATGTATATTTACAAAGAGCTCTTTCGGTTGTTTTTGATGTATGTGACCCACGGCTGCTATCGAAAAGATAACAAAGGCCGGGGATGAAGGAAGCCGAAACAAAGGCGAAACACACGCAAATAAAAGTGATTAATTGAAACGCACATTACCCCCGAGAAGGCACAAATTTACATTGAGAAAAAAAAGATGGTATGA
>LD343169.1:33377-52979 GCA_001465055.1 Ptychodera flava | reverse complement strand
TTTACAATGTTCAAAGTTTGGACACGTGACTAATTGTATAGAGTATTGTTGCAATCCGTATTTTGTAATCTTGTATTTTGAGCGTTTAATCCTGAAAAGGCAATGTACCATTCCAGGCTCATATACGGCACCATTTGCAACCATTTTATTCGAGCATGTAGTTTGAAGTGGTATTCCTGGAATTTTTTACTATGTGCAACAAAGTCTTAAGAACTGTAATAATCCTAGGGCGCAACAGTATACGGTGCTTTTGCTATAAAAGAGCAAAAGAGCAAAATAAGACAAGGAGCTCACTAAGGAGACCATACAGGCCAATACTGACGAGAAAGTGGGATCATTTTATCATAGGAGGTTAAAAGATAAGTACCTACCCAGCTAGCTAGCTAGCTATCTACCCACCTACCCACCAACCCACCTACCTACCTTCCCACTTCCCTCCCTCTTACGCTCACACTTCTGGCTCTTATAACTCTGCAAAGTGAATGTTAAGGACAACCCGAAACATGAGAAAATGACTACATCATACTATAGATCTGTGGCAGGCCGTTGCGATTCACGCAAAATAAACTCGACTGGAAAGTTGTAAAGAGTACAAGCAGAAAGCCGCAGTCATGCTGGCTCATGTTTCATAGTTTCTTCAAAGCTGATGTTTACATGGTCAAATAACATAATCGGATATAAAAGGATCTTTTTTCCGACGATACTACAGAGTCCACAAGTTGCCTTTTGCAAGGGCTGGTGTCTACAAAGCAAAATCTCTATTCACATGTGGATAAAGTTGACCAGTTTACGAATCCTAAAAGCAGTTAGTTCTTTTGCATGTAAGTAGACGGAAACAAAGATACGATACTGAATAACGATAGCGTTGAGATAGTTTAACGGCTGGCCATTACAGTGGTTCAAGTTTGGAGTGTTCACTGTCAATATGAAGTTTGCGGCAAATAATTCGGTGAACTAACGTCACATGACGCTGATTCAAAACAAGACGTTTTCATTTGATATTACCAGTCACGTGACAAGCGTTTTGCTGAACCTTCCAAAATCTGTTTTTCTTCCCTTTAGCGAATACGCTGCACGATTTCCGGTTGAAATTTATGCATTGGCAAGCCCTAGCAATACCCTTTAAATCTGTGTCTGCGATTTATTCTCCGAGTCACAATTCAAAGTATATGGCACGACAATAAAAATTCCTTGAAAAGCACCTTGGTCAAACACCTTCAATGCATATCAAAAAACAAAGGCATATAAAGGAAATCCAGACATGGATTTCAAGGGTATTACCAAGGCGTGTCAATGCATAAATTTCAACCGGAAATCGTGCAGCGTGTTCGCTAAAGGTAGGAAAAATCGATGTTTGGAAAACACTTGTCACGTGACTATTATGCAAGCAATGACGATGTACTGTGCTCGGATTTCCCAATATCACAACTTTCAGAAAATATACACTTTATCGGGGTTTGGGACTTCTATAACTGAGAAAAAATAAAAATTTGGAAGTGCCTATAAGGTATGTAGCTACCTCAGTTCCACGAACGATACATCAAACGATATAATGAACACGATTGGAACTAATTTTGGATAATTGGATGGTGAAGTAATGTCGATTTAATCTACAAATGTAATCTTATCTACTTTTCTTTTTATATTACACACTTGTTTTATGAGTAATTTGCGATATTGCAACATTCAGCTATACGGCACCCAACAGTTTTGAGAAATTTGAAAAATATGAAAATCCAATTATCCCAAATTAGTTCCAATCGTGTTAATGGCGTATATATTGTTTGTTTCGTTGGTTTACAGATCTTCGCCTGTCACTAAACTTTACAAAAAATAGTATTACATGCGTAAAAGTCTGGACATTAGTCAATGAATAACATGAATCCCATTTCTGTTTTTCACATTTGAGGTGAAATGATATAATCACATAAAAATTCATAACGCCATTACGCTTTTAAAATAGAAGTTTCAGTCATAGTGTGGAGGTAAATCTTGGATCAGGAACTTCCGCCCCATCTTGTCGGTTACATGCCGCGTTTTTATTATTAAAATTCTACCGACACCTGCTGACCAATTACGAGTCACTTTCCTGCGAGGAGATCGCTTCGGGAAGAGCTGTTACTAAGCGACATTATGCAGTCTTCTTCATAAACTAACGGATGTGAGAAAATTGCACAAGAAATTGCCTTACATACATACATGAACTGGAGGACACTGTGTAGACTCTTCTCATATCGCGGTGCGGATAAGGCCAGCAGAGTGCTAAAACTTGACATTGCTAGTATTTCTTCTTCTCGGGGCTTAAATATATTCGATATTTCATCTTCTCGTCATTTCGCTCATTTAGTAAGTCCTTAATCTGCACATCAGTGTCTGAATTCTTGAAAGAAGTACTGAAGAAAGACGTCGAACTAAATATCACAGCCAGGGCGTGTGGCGTACTAAAGGTGAAAAGAGCCATGTTTGTGATCACAAGTTTACGACAAACAAAAGTCGGCACAATTTTGCGATACACAAAATACGGCATTTTCCCTAATGAGAAGTCTGGTATCTGTTTAATAACCTCTGTCACGCTCCAAAGAGACAAAGATAGTTTATCTATTTTCTTATCGGAATTCTCTTAGATATCGTTGTATTAGAATGAACAGCGCGCAGGATAGTGGGCGAACTCAGGCCACCAACGTAATGAAGATACCATAAGAAAACCTGTATGGGTTGTCTGTGGATAAATTATTTACTGATCGACCGTCACGATTCTGTTATGTTTCCTCTTGCTGATTGATAACTGAACGTCTCATGATGGTTGTATGTCGTGATGCATACTGATTATATGATGAGAAATTGCAGGATCTATCTATGCCTTGTGTTTTTCACTTTGAGGCTTATTTCGTCATCAATGTATCCGTGTTTCGCTGCTTGAAATGTTTTTCCCGCAGAGTAAATGACGCCGCTTATATACTAGTCTAATCTTTTTCTGGCTTTTCCTAATGGCGTTTTAGTACCTTTCTCGAGTTTTGAAATAGATATCAGGCTTAAAAAGTATGTTTACCGTTTCCCGAAGAACTTATCAGAAGGCAGATAACATGATTTGACATTATCTAAAGCTATTACTCTCTCAAATGAGTATAAAGGAGTTTAAGTGGCGTCGAACGCCTCCTATCGATATTCAGAGCGTGTTGTTCACCTGGTTACTGCAAACGATATCTAACTCAATGCCGAACATGAGAGCACTACTCGAGTCGACAAAATTAACGTATTGTGTGATCCTAATCAGAGGCAAACGTCGTTGAATACACGGTGAATGTCTGATGTCTTTTGCTTTTGATCTTCGTGATAAGAGAAAAAAACAAACCAAACACGACTTGGAAATTTAACAGACGCGCCTTTTGGATATTCAAACCATCATATACCTCTTCGGGCAAAATTGGATCAATGACCTTAGTTTTGCGGTTTCAATTACAAAAGCCAAACTCTCTAAAACGGATAGGAGTTTAAAACCTATACATGAAACCCGACGGCTGTGTTGTCTTTTTACGTTTTAGCCGAAGTATAAATTATATAATATAAACAGTCTTTGATTATACATCATTCTCAGATTATGAATGTACATTCTAATGGCGTCTCTGATTTTTTGATAGTTGTAACTTGAGTCTAATATTTATATTTTGAGAAGATGCGTCAGGTCCAATAAGGAACGTTAAATGATAACACGGACATGTTAAACGACAAAGTATTTCTGTTCCAGCTGAAAACGTCTTCCTTTGCTCGTACGATTATTTGTATCAACTTTTGCCCCAACAGAGGCGAATTCTGGCTTCCTTTAGGTCATCGCAGAATTTTAACATGGAAATTATAAAATTGTTAGACGGGATGGATATGAAGCGAAGTGACAGATGGCGTTATTGCAAGGAGCAATACATTCATATCTTAGATTTGCATCGTTACGCTTTCGATTTTTCACATCAAAGACCAATTCTAATGCAACCAACGTTCTTAACTCACTGATAAAAACATTTCAAGAGGATGTATACATGCTGCGTCGATAACAAGCTTCCATTTACCTCAAACGTATTACATCACTTAAAACGGGACAGCCGCATATACGCGGTGCGTTCAAATGCAGTTCTGTGACAGCTGGCGAGAAAAGATAACTCTTAAACGTCAGTGTTGGAATCGTTTAGCAATAGTGCCATCCCTATGAAATACTCGACGACGGCACTCGATGCGAAAATCTTTTGTCAATCCCCGAACTTTATGTTCGGAAATCTTCGCTTCAATTAAATCCAGATTACCGAAGGGTGTAAGTGTTGATTGACAGCAAAAGAACGTTTCGGTAAACATCGAATTCGTGATATAATGGCACCTCTTTTAGCCCAAAGTATTGTTTATCAATATTTGAACAAACCCGTGCATTTCTACTTACATATGCAATATTACTCAACTACATGATGAATATGTATAAAACCTCACAGCCAATGAAGGTTTATATCTGCCGCAATACAGGTCCGTTTGCCAACGTATGACAAACTGTTCAGTTCATTCTCATGTTAGCGACTGGTAAACACCATCAATTGAAACCACCGTTGTATGTTTTGCTGTCCCGAGTGACACTTTGAAAGGTAACAAATCCCCGTCTCCCCTAAGCGAGCGCCGACTTATTCAACAGGTCCGATGAAATATCTTTTCCCAAAAGGATCCGTTAATTTGTTTACTTTGAGAAAACATAACGTATCGTCTGAAAATTTCGCTGCTTCTCTCTCTCTATATATATATACACACACAAACATCGTAAATTGCCCATGGCTGTATTTTTTGACAATTTTAACATGTATTTGCCTATTGGCGAAAAACAACTTATGAAATCACCTTTCCGATTGTCAGAAATCAGAACTCCTTATAATTTTCAACCATCAAATGATCATCGATTTTAAGATCAGGTTACAAACCGAGAACAGGTAGCTATTTGCGCGACTGTATACAAAAGGGCCGGGTAACAGTTTTCCCGCAGTGAAGGCACGCAGCCTTACATTTACTTTAAATTATTTCTGTAGCAAATTTACAACGTGCCAAAGAAAAAGTCTTCCCCAGTCCTCATATAATGGGTCATTATCATCCCACCGCTATCATAAATCTGTCAACGAATATAAAGTAGTAAATCCCGAACGGAGTAGAGATAAAACGAGAAAAGTGTTCATCTTCTGATTTCTGTCTCACATTTGACGCCTGATGCCATCAGTGAGAATCGCGAAGCTCTTAAATATCTCCAGCATTGTTATATTCTTTCTTTCTTTCTCGACCTTCATAAATAATTTTGCTGCTAGAATACTGGCGAAACACGTGGTTTATAGTTGTTGTGTTGATCCGCGGAATTTACCCGTATTCGGACTTTTGGAGAAGCATGTGATCGTAACGATAAGTGGTGAGTCAGCTTTTGCTTCACCGTACCAACATCTTTCCAGGCTGTGAACACATCAGAGTGTGCTGGAAACCGCATATGGCGTTGAAAACTCAATGTTTAAAGAAGTAACATTGGCGAAACATGATAACACGCGCAATAGGGAATACGGCTAGTTTTCAATCGGGTTCGAACCCACAACATACGGCATCAGTCGCCTAGCGGAGAGGCCACCGAGAGAACCGCTCGGCTAAATCCCCACTCTCAAAAAAGAGTGGTTCAATAGCCGGCTAAGTTGTTACATTTTTCTGACTGAGACCGCTCCACACGTTGTAGAGTTCGTAAAGCATTCACTCACGCATGCTCACAATCACACATCGCACATACAAACTTTATCGAGGCGAAGAAACGAATTTCATCGCTTTAACTGGGCGAACGATAACCTCGGGGACAATTCTGTCCACCAGCAGACTTGTCATAATTTATTTTACGATACCCGGTTAAATAAATGAAGTTTTTTTTGCATATGGATACAATGTAGCCTTTTCCCACCTGGTTGGTCATCTAATTTGCATGTCCATTGAATGTGCTCTTATTATCCGTGATGATTTATAAAGCTGTCACAACAGGAATTACATATGCTCTAACGTTTATAAGCTATGAAATCTGCTACAACGGGTAAATATGCAAATAGAATATCATTTTATATGATGGTTGTGTACATCATTAATTAGCTTATACAAAAGTCCAACATGTACATATGATAGCCATGATGTGGCCTCCTTACGTCAACTTCTGGATGAATGAGCTCAGTATGATACCATTGCAGAACTGTAACATGTGATCTGAGCCTGATTTTCACTGTCCCCGATTTCTGCGACTATAGCAACAGCAGAAATTATCATCAATTTCACCGTTATCCAGGTAAGTCTAGAGAACTCCTCATCAGGCGCCTACTTTACGTGACATCAAGGACTCCGTCTTTTCTATACAAGCAGACGTAGAGATGTTCCAAACAAACGATGTATGTCTTTCAACGCCAGAAGCCTTCTATACCTAATACAACAAAGAGTTCCTTCAGCAGTGGCAGAGTTCACTGCTATGTTTGATGAGCCAAAAATCACACTGTATGCTTCTTTCTTTTAATAATATCGTGTATTGTACCTTGGGTTGTAATTTATACTACTCATCATAATTAGTCTACGAGGCATTGTCTAGCTGACTCATTACGCTTTTCCCTTTCCTGCCTTGCCAATTTAAAGCATACAGCCCCCTGTGTTTTTACGGAGCGGCCTGAATTAAATTAAGTCATCAATTCTGTCCGCGTTTCCTTCGACGTTTTTCATTTCCTTTATCGTTCAATCAATCAATCCATACAGGATGGACTGTTGTGATTATGTTATCGTAATATGAAGTCGATCTATGTAGATAATGTAAAAGCATGGTAAAGATCGCAGAATGCAATGTGTTACCTATCCGAACGCGATAGAAAGTATTTCAGAATAGGAAATAAAAATTGTTTCAGAATTAGAGATGTGAGCCTTTCTTTTCCGAGCTATATCTTGAAGTTCAAATATCTGACTCTATAGCTTTCGTTTGAGCGATGATTAATTGTATGCCAGTTACCATGATTGTGTTTTAAATATTAATTCACCGATTTCTTTAAAAAGTTCTAACACTGTGTAAAACATTAATACAACACGTTTAACCATGTTAGTTTGCTGGCGAATCACTGTGTGTAATTGCCCCTCTATAATTCGCTTGCTTTGCTCACCATGGTGCTATTGGTATAAAGTTTGGTCAGGCTATTGGCGAAGTTATGAAATGTGTGTTCTCTATAGCCCACCAGCTACTCTTATCCTAGTTTACTGTGACGGCTAGAAACTAGCCTTCACACAATACTTTCAAAATGGACATGAAGAGGAATTACCATAGATTTCCAATCAAGATTTGTTTACATTGCGAGGGGCATGGCTATGTATCACCCCACTATGTAATATTTAACCCAATATGTAGAACTAACCCAATTTGTAATAACACTTAACCCAAAACGTAATACTAACCCCATATGTAATAAATTCATCCAATATGTAATAAAATAAAACTTGGGAAATAATACTGACCAAAATAACACAAACATATGCCAAGCAACCGTGACCACGCCCTTTCACAGCCCGCAGCATTTCTAAGATTCAATAATATTTCAAAAATGTCGATGAGAGTGAAGATAGCGATAATGATAAGGGTCAGAAAATTTGCCAAAATACAAAGAATGCCCGGCAATCATAAGCATGCCCTTAGCAAGGAATTAAATGTCAAATTATCTTAGGCAAGCATGTTCAGTAAATACACAAAATAAAATGTAAATATGCATGACCACTCTTATCAGGTCCTTAGCAACCCGAAAATAGTGAGGTTATTTTGTAAAAGGAAATAATTTTCATGACTGTTTGATCAACTAAATAAACGAAAAATGCAAAAAAAAAATATATATATAACGATCGTAGACTCCACAACATAACTCTTTAAAACTAACATCCTTCTCACACCTGAAGAAAACTGCTGTTGTTTGTTTAGGAAATGAATGTATATAAAATTAAACCTTTAATCGTAACGTTGATGATCACCAAAGAGAATTTCCTTGAGGAAATTACCAATAACTCGTTAAAAGAACTAGAACATAGAGCTCGGGGACTGACAAAGGATAGTCATCGAGTAACGTCGTCGAATAATTCACAAGGTTGGCACTATATCTAAACGATTCAACCACAAAATGTTTGTGCGTCTATCCTTGCTTACCAAATTAACTCACAAATGGATCTGAACCCAGCACGCATGAGCGGTTGTCCCGTTTTAAGTGATGTAAGACATTTAGTGTAAATGGAAGCTTGTTATCGACGCAGCAGGTACAGCAACTTGAAATGTTTTGATGGCTTTAGGACGCTCGGTGCATTAGAATTGATCTTTGATTTGAATCATTGGAAGAGTAACATGCCTTTTATAGCGATTGGTCTCTTCTGCTATATAAAAAAACTAAAATGATCTATCATACACCTTATTGAACTGGTGGAAACATATCCTCTAATAACACTTAGTGATAGACACATTGTAGTGATAAGAGTAATACTAACCTACAATATGATATCAAATCAAAATGTAACACCGATCCAACATGAAATAACACTTCCATGCATTATCTATGGGGACTTTATTACATATAGGGTTAACCCAATAGGTAATAAATTCCCATGCATTGACTATGGAAAGTTTATTACATACATATTTGGACAGCCCAATGTGTAATAAAACGTCCTGCATTCTCTATGGGGGGCTTTATTACATATTGGGTTAACCCTATATGTAATAAAATGTCCATAGACAATGCATGGAAGTTTTATTACATATTGGGTTAACCCAATATGTTAACCAAATATGTAATGAAAGTTACGAGCATCATCAATACAGAGTTTTATGATATTGTGTTCGCCCAAAAATATTGTGTATTGACACATACATGTATTCTTTCTTTCCCATAAAGAAGGTCTTACAAAACAAATAGTTAATTATCTCAGTCAATCAAAGTTGGCCATTTCAGTCTCGATTAATTATAGATGTCCTTATTATTTATATCTGGCAACGTTTATGCCTGGAAGAGATTCCCGCTCACTGGAGCATAACGTTGTAATATTACACAACATATTAATATACAGACAGTCACTTTCATATTTACCCTAATGTTGCTATTGTTTTATGACTGTTGATGGCCACAAAGGTTCAGCATGTAAACAAACAAGTAAAAGTCTTAAATTTGAAACATTGCTGTCATGTTCTTATTGTTGTGCGACCAGGAACTAGCAATAGGCCTATATGTGAAGCTTTCTTTGCAAGAACCAGTTTAGATAAGTGAATTGCTTATGATCGCTGCAGATTTGTATGTTCATATTCGCGTTATTGATCAGTTAATAAACAGAACAAAATGTAAACATATACGGCAACCTATTAATGCCCTTAAAAATCAACCCAGCTGCTTTCGCGAAAGAAAACACAGTCGCGATTGGCTGAGTAACTACATAGCAAAAAAGTCACACCAAGCCAAAAAAATACATATAAAATTTATGACTCTCCTTTGCAACAAACGTTATTCCTGCGGCCAAAGAATCCTGCATGTTATTGTTTACTGAAGTATATCTCGTGTATCTCATAAAAATAAGCAGATAAATTTAGCCTGTAATCATAACTCTATTGTTCAGGATTTCCGTCATGAAATTATCAATTTAATGATTAAAAGATATGTTTATGTACTCAGGAATTTTTCATTGTATGAAAAGTAAGGCGCAATTAAAATTGAAATTTATATATTTGCTAAGGGCGTGCTTACGATTGCTTGGCATACTTAGCTATTTTGCAAGTTTACTGAACTCAATAATTATCGCCTTCTTCAGTTTCATCTAACGTTTTGAAGCGTCGTTGACCACAGAGCGACGTGTTCATGGTTGTTAGGCGTTTTTGTCTTATTTTGATTAGTACTATATCCCACGTTTAGTATTATTACATATTGGGTTAAGTGTTATTACATAATATTTTAGTATAACATATTTGGTTAAGTGTTATTACACATTGGGTTAGTATTACATATTGGGTTATAAGTGTAATTACACATTGGGTTAGTATTACATATTGGGTTAGTATTACATATTGGGTTAAGTGTTATTACATACTGGGTTAGTATTACATATTGGGTTAGTATTACATATTGGGTTAAGTGTTATTACATATTGGGTTAGTATTACATATTGGGTTAGTATTACATATTGGGTTAAGTGTTATTACATATTGGGTTAGTATTACATTTAGGGTTAATTATTGCATATTAATTCTTTAGTAGCCATCATCGTGAAGTATTACATACACGCTTAATAAATTTGATGAATATGATACCAGTCTCCAATTGCCAACAACCGATTTCTAAGAACTTTAATCAAAGTATCAACCACAGATGGGTTTGATACAATAGAGCTTCTTGTGATAATTGCTTATCATTCGTATTTCTATCTCCGCTCTTACTAAAATATAACAAATTTCATAGATCTAAGTTCAAGCCAAGAAAATAATAAATTTACAGTGACATCGAAAGGGTAACATGGAACCTTCTCTGAAACACAGATAGGTCAAATTTTGTGTTTCTGTTAAAGGTACGACCAATGGTATAGTGAACGGCTAATGGAAGCGGTGTCTGGAATCACACACCAGTAATACTGCTCCATTTTACATCATCATATATTTCCTGGTATTGTTATCTCAAAATTGAACCAGTTACAAACAGGAAAGACTTTATTACAACCAGAGTTGCCATTATGACACAATGCACTGACATGCATGTATGCTTAATCGTATACATCGGGTCAGTTTTAATGTAATTACATCAAAGTGGGCCAAAAAAGAAATTTGCTTCTCATCCTCATATGCGTCGGTCCAGATTAGCAGTGTCAGAAGTATGAAGGCATTTAGCTATAGAAATATCTATACAGAAGATTGAAAGTAGATTACACACGTTAGAAACATTATGGCATTGTGTGAAGGATCACACACCATACCAAGTAAATACGGTTTACATGTGAAGAGTGCGAGCAAGCGCCGTCGTCTTGCTGCGGTCAGAACTTTTTGCCATCTTCGTTTCACCACTTGTCGACTTATCCTCCGTCATGAACTTCAATTCGTCGATTTGCCGATGATAATTAATAAGCTGTACTCGTCTTGCAAGAACACAAATACCTCTGCTGTATCTTCTATTGTCCCAGTGATAATGTGAATTGGACGGCACGAAACAAAGTGAAGTTGAACGATTCCAGGACGGATGTCATTTCACTGACGTCAAAGTCGGCTCGAGGTTTATAGTGCCTGCTTCACCTGCCAGGAACATTGGTGTTATTTTTAACAAACAATCACATCTGTACCACCTGCCGTGCCATTGGCTTCCTTCTCTGCAATATTGGAAACGTCAGGAAGTAATTTTCTCAGGATTCCTGTGCCACTCTCTTCCATGCAGTAATATCTTCAAAGCATGGACCATTGCATAGCTCCATTGTATGGGTTAATTGCCCGATGCTCAGCTACAGCGTTTACAGCGTGCCAAAACACAGCAGCGAGAATTGTCACTCAAGCAAGTAATCGGACTTTATATGTGCTTGAGCAACTTCTTTGGCTTCCTGTACCTCATCGCCAAACTTTCAAACTTTTGCTGATCACTTACAAGGCCCTCAATGGATTCCCTCCATAATATCTCAAGATTACTTAATTACACTACGTTATTAATCCAGTATTCTTCGTTCATTAGATAAATGCCCTCTGCTCACACCCAGATGGACTCTGGCTACCAATGGTAACCGCTCATTCTCCTAAGCAGTTCCTGTCCTGTGGAACTCTCTGCTGTTGAACATATAAACCTCTCCCAATGTCAACATTTCAAGAAACACTTAAGTTTTACATCTTTCACAGAGGATTTTCATTCTCTTCATCACTCAAAGTGCCATGAGCATTGTTTAACATATAGGATATTAGACGCTATATCTATTTGTCGGATAGATAGATAGATAGATAGATAGATAGATAGATAGATAAATAGATAGATAGATAGATAGATAGATAGATAGATAGATAGATAGATAGATAGATAGATAGATAGATAGATAGATAGATAGATAGATAGATAGATAGATCGATAGATTTCTGCTGCATTCCAACAATCTCGTTCACATGTTTGCATGGTGACCTGTGGGTTTGGTCTTGTGACTTTAAAATATTCAAAACTGTGAATATAAATCTGCGTCATCACGGCATCATTTTTCAGAAGAGAAATAGGAAGAGAAACCTTACAAACCTTCAACCTTGATAGAAATTTCCTACGGTAATATTATATTAATATTGGCAGTTGTTTTCACCCATTGGCATTTCCTATAGCTTTCCTTGGTTTAATGAAATCATAACCCACAATTTCTTGTTAACCAAATTCGCTTTCAAAAGTTAAGAAATTTAAAATAATTGTGAAAGTGAGTGCAAACGCTAGATGATCGAACTTATGAGCTTTCCTACTTATGCTGATGTCAAAAATGACATTCTACATGCATAAGTCCAAGTCATTGTTATAGAAGTAGCAGCAGTAGTGGTGGTGGTTGTAGAGGTAAATTGTGACGTCGATTCTAAAATTAACGTGCGACACACGAAATGATTAAAATACTCCTGTCAGTTGGATTTGCTGATGTATAATTGATGCGTTTGACATGCCAAAGTATAATACCATAAACATTCCCAAGGTAATTTCCATGACTTTTTAATATCGAGTCCGAATCTGATGCGATTTAATAGTCATAGAATAGGCTTCTCAAGCCATCCTTCCCTGAAATTCCCATTAAAACCATCTTATTTTTAGTATCAGTGAAAGGAAATTGTGTACTTCAAAACTCCTGTATCTTGAAATATCGCCGGGTTGTTATTCTTCTATTCGTTTATTTTGGTCGATATTTTGACACTTCAGGGTCTTGTCTTCGACATCTTTACTGGCGAGCTGAGATTATGGCATCCTATATCGGCGTAAATAATCGTGTAATCTTACAAAAGAGATTAAAACGCAGGTAAGATCACTGTAAAGGCAGGTTGGGAGACGGATGTGAATAGTGTTGTTTTTTTCCTCTTATTACTTACCTCGTATATCAAACGTCGCACGTTCCATAGGATTCAAAGGTAACTCGATGATGACGTCATGAGCCGCATAGTAATCTTTTGACTCATAGTGAACTGGAACTATTTTCACCTTGACAACTTTTGTGTTTTGGGAAATCAGTCTTTTTTAGAAAAATTATACATAAAAAATTATAGACATCTATAAGAGTGATTTAAATGAATCAATGCGACATTTGACGATGAAAATCGTTCTATTTTTAACCAATTTTCGTCTAACATCATAGAAATAGAGCATGTGATCGTCCTTTGTAAATAAACCAAAAACATTTGGAGTGAAAAGTATGTCAGAGAGGGATGTAATATATACATTATAGCCCAAACAAGGGACTATGTATAACCTCGAGGCAGGAGACCATTTGCCCTCCTGACGTTGACAAAATGGTCACCTAACCTCGGGCACATACTACCTTGTTTGGGCTATAATATATACAATTACCAGTGGCTTGGAAAAGGAGTTTAGCTCATTTAGGAAATTACTGAAAATTGTTTTCCAATAAAACTGAGCATGTAGCACATTGGCAGAATTATATTTTACGAGGAAGTCTTAGCTTACCCTTGAATTAGATCACATAAATGATAGAAACAAGGGACATCAACAGTATAAGAGAGATTTTGCATCCTGTTGTAAAACGACTGTGTACAATTCTTTAATACTGAACAGGAATCGTAATTACGATGCCCCTGATGTGTAAAGCAAAAATGGATGCTTCAGAATTGATCGGTGGTATCGCTGCACTTTTACTAAATTTAAACATGCTAATCAAAACTTTGCCATAATGAAACGGGCACAATGGTAATTGATACCCATGTTTCTACTGTGGTGTTAATTTTGATGAGCGTCGTCCCACTCTGGGTATTTGTAACTTTACCACGTTCAGATACGTTACTTTTGTTAAGTCTTATAAGTGGAACGGGTCTTACATATCCTACATGTAGGTAGATGATTTTTAGCGCCTTTCAAAAAATGTTTTGATCTAATTATAGACTTATTCCGAAACAAAATGACGTGCCTTGGTGAAACGAAGCACAGTATCTCTAGGAGCGACTGTGAATGCGACATCGAGTGAAGGCGGCAGAAAACAGAAACACAGCCTAGAGGCCTTTATTGATGACAATGGCTCACTCAAATGTTGTCCTAGCAAATGATTTATACCCAACGACAAAGTCTCGTACAACTATGCAATTTATGTAGATTACAGAGTACTCAAGGTTAACAAACGTGGTCCTTCTGTATACGACTAGAGTCTATTGACCTGTGTGACGTAACGTTTGATATCAACAAGCAAATATTACTCTCTCATGTAACTCATTTATATACCTGATGATTTTTGCCCAGTTCTATAGGACCATATAATGAAAGTTAGCGTGTTGTCATTATCTGATGTTGATTTCAAACTTATGACATGACATGACATGACATGACATGACATGACATGACATGACATGGTATCGTATACCTGAATGGTATGGTATGGTATACCGGAATGGTATGGTATGGTATGGTATGGTATGGTATGGTATGGTATGGTATGGTATGGTATGGTATGGTATACCGGTATACCGGTATGGTATGGTATGGTATGGTATGGTATGGTATAGTATGGTATAACGGTACGGTATGGTACAGTGTTGCGGCCAGGAATTTTAGATCAGGGGACACTGTGTCCCACTACCAAATATTTTTGGGGACAGGTTGTACATTTCAGGGACAAGCAGTTGTAAATCAAATTTTGCATTATTTCGTAACAGGCCATACCTTAGTTTCACTGAGCAAAATTCAAGCTACCGGGACCGCGTCGCTATGCTTGAATTTCAGGCAATTGAAGCAGTATACCGTGTCTGCCGCAAATCAGAGCTCAGACGGACTACAGTCAAGCAAATTATGATATGAAGTGCAGCGTTTTAATTACTTTTAATCATATAGCTAGCTCCGAAAGTACGTTGTGTAAGCCTCAAAATTATTATGCAAAACAAAGATCATCGTCAGTAACAGTACTACTTGTAGACTACACCCATCACAGTCGACTCACGAGTGCGCCCGAGGTGACCCGCAGTACGCAAGAGTGCGGGACAAAAGGTTCCGTTTTGGGGACATTGTCGCAAGGGCGCGTCCTGGCGGCAACACTGATGGTACGGTATGGTATGGTATGGTATGGTATGGTATATCAGGATGTTATGGTATGGTATGGTATGGTATGGTATGGTGTGGTATGGTATGGTATGGTAAGGTATGGTGTGGTATGGTATGGTATTGTATGGTATGATATGGAGTACCGGTACGGTACGGTATGGTATGAAATGATGAAATGGTACACTGTGGTGGGGTATGGTATGGCACGGTGTGGAGGAACCGTTGGTTTGGTATGGTATGGTGTGGTATGATATGGTATGGTATGGTATGGTATGGTATGGTATGGTATGGTATGGTATGGCATGGTATGTTGAAAACGTTTATTTTAGCATGGATCACTAGGGACTGACCTAATTGCCAGTGAACAATGTAATGCACGTCTGCGTTGAGCGATAGGTATGTGGATGCTGCACAATGTCGAGTTGTTCTCTGTTTCATTGACACTTAGCGTATTGCTTATGTAAACACCAAACTGCCCGCCAAAAATGAAATCACTTTTTAGAGATTATAATTGTCCATCATGTGCATCCTACTCCTTGCTACATTCTTGACGTCATCAATAAAACAAGTGTATTGTTTATAGTTTATCTATTGCATCAGATGTTTTATGCAATAGAGTATCATAAGCTAATCTGTATTCAGGCTCGGGATTAACAGTGTTTCTGAAATGCTGTTTGATGGTTCCAGAGTGCCATCGCAGGTTCCATGACATTTTGAATTTTGTTCGGCACTTCAAAGAGCTCAATAACTGTCGGACGAACTTGATTCTTGCACATTATTGCGAAATTTACAGCCTAGCTCACTTCCCATGACGTGAGACAACCAGGTGTCGAAATTTGGTATTTATCTTTTACGAGAGCCCATCAGTTTACGACCATATAATAATGTCATAAATACGTATGGTTCCTTAGATTCGGTCCAACAAATTTACATGAAAAAAAGACTTATAATATATATAGTTTTGTTCCACGTTGTATCGGAATGACTAGGAGATTGGCAAAGAAGGTTTTGCCGATCCACCACGTCGCATCAAAAATAAAACTCATAACTCGTTAACTATCTGTGCATGGAATATACAGCACCTTACAAACAAAATAGAGCAGTTAAGACATTTTTTGAATTTTAGTTTCCAAAGTTCTTTCATTTCTGTTGACATTTAATGCATTGTTGAGAGTTCTTTGTCGAAAGACCATTCTGATTCTGAATTTTTGATTGATGACTACAATCTTGAACGTAAACTATAGATTACTCAGAATAGGCGGTGGTATTGTTACATATTTAAAGTCTCATATTTTGTACAAACGGCGTGTTGATCTTGAATGTGACGACCTTGAAATTAATTGGATTGAAATAACACCTAACAGAAGTCGACATTTCATGGTTGCTATTATTTATCGCCCTCCCAATACAACTGGTGACACTGATATTGCGATTGTGCAGAATATTGAACAGGGTTGTTGTGAGGGTAAAGGAATGATTCTCTATGGTGATTTCAATATTGATCTTTTAACAGAGTTGTCTTTGAATCATTAAGTTTACCAATCTTTGTTATCTTTGAACATGGTACAATTAGACAATAGTATTACTCATCCTGTATCTCACTCTTGCCTTGACCACATATACGTGACAAATGATGAAAACTTGACTGATACCAGCTTATTGAACTTGGCCTTTCCGATCATTTGCCTGTTATTACACACCGTAAATTGAATGTACCAGGCAAAAATAGAGGTGGTCGAATTAATATCAAATCCAGGTGTTTTAAACGTTTTAATGAAATGAAGTTCATTGACGATTTGAAGTGCGCTCCATGGCATCTACTTAATGGTATTGAAAATGTAAATGTCTTATTTGATACTTGGATCTCGATTTTTAATAGAGTTTGTGACTTACATTGCCCAATTATTGAACGACGTGTACGTTTCAGGCAGCCGGAATGGCTGACTGCTGATATATTAAATGCTATGAAAGAGCGGGATGTAGCTCTAAAAAACGCCAGATCTTGTTCATCTACTACTCTATGGAATCATTTTAAAATTCTTCGTACCAGAGTTGTTCATCTTATTACAATGGCAAAAAAGCAGTATTTTAGAAATGCCAAAGCAGGCAGTAGCAATAATATCTGGCGTGTTTACAACAATTTGATCAATGTAAATAACTTTAAGGATCCTACATTTATATCGAATGGGGTTTGCTTTTAAAACCACTCTGAGATTGCTGACGCTTTCAATAAGCATTTTGTATAGGTATCAGTCACTGTACCGATGATTCCAATGAACCTGTTTATCTGGAGTCATTACGTAATTTTGTAAATACGGTATTATGTGATGTTCCCTCTTTCAGTTTTTCTTTACTGAAGAATGATTTTGTTTTTAAATCTTTACAAGAAGCCAGATGCACGGGTATTGATAATGTTAACTGTAAGCTCTTAAGAATTGCTGCACCTGTAATTTCAGCTACTCTTAATTATCTGTTCAATAAGAGCTTGGATCATGCTATTTTCCCTAAAGTCTTTAAATGTGCTATAGTTGTTCCCATTTACAAAGGGTCTGGTAACATCAGTGGTAGTATGTCAAACTATCGTCCTATTTTAATTTTACCAGCTCTTTCGAAAATCATTGAAAGACATGTGTACAACACTTTATTTGAATATTTATCTATGTTTAATCTTCTTTTCGATACTCAGTCTGGTTTTAGAAAGAACTACTCATGCCAAACAGCCCTAATCCGTTTAACAGATGAAATTTTGTGTAATGTTGACAGTGGTTATTTGAATAGTGTACTCCTGCTTGATCTATCAAATGCATTTGCTCTTATAGATCATGACATTTTTCTTGCTAAACTACATGTTTATGGGCTATCTGATGGAGTGATTAACTGGTTTAGATGTTATCTCTCAAATCGTCAACAGATTGTGGATTACATGGGTAGTAGATCGACCATTTGTCGTGCTACTACAGGTGTGCCGCAAGGGTCTATTTTAGGACCTTCACTTTTCATGATATTTATCGTTGTCTGTTGATTCCTCCACCCTCCACATGTATGCTGACGATCAGACACTACTTACGAAGGGAAAGTGTATTAGTGAAGTCAATGATGCTGTAAATTGTGATATTTACCAATTTCTAATTGGATTACCAATAATCATATGCGTATAAATGCAAGGAAAAAAAGTGCATTTTGATACCTTCACCTTTTATGTTGGGTCATTTGAATAATTCCGATGTTTCATTGTCTATAGAGATAGCTGATACCAAGATCCCAAAAGTTATTTCAGGGGAGATTTTAGGTATATCTTTAGATGAAACCTTATCCCTGGATGTTCATATTGATAATTTATGCAAGAAATTGAGTATGCGCATTGGATTTTTACATAAACTTCGTACTTATACTCCTTTTGATCAGCGTATAGTAGTGTATTATGGTCTATTCCAGAGTATTCTTGATTATTGCTGTGTAGTTTGGGGGAACACAACAGTTAAGAATATTGATAAAGTGTTTATACTTCAGAAAAGAGCTCTACGTACGCTTTTTGAACTTCCCTTTGATTTCCCTTCAGTGGATTTATTTTCATTACTTAATGTCATGTCTGTCAGACAAAGAATATCACCGCAATTGAAACATTTAAATGTTTGAAAGGGTATGGTCCACAGTATTTATCTGATTTGTTTACCGCTCAGAGTGATGTACATAGTCATCATACACGGTCTACTTCTCGCCAGGATTCTTATGTATCTAGATGCTTCTCAAAATATGGTCAACGTAGCTTTCAATACCTTGCTGCCAAACTGTGGAATGCTTTACCAATTGAAATCAAACAAAGTACTGTTCTGTACACCTTTAAAACTGGCTTGAAAGATTATGTGAAAATGAATGTTCCTTTGTAGATGTCATTATCGTAATTTTGCTTGAGCCCCGATGAAAATTACTGTACAAGTAGCTCGGCCGCTCAATAAAAGTGTAAATAAATAATTCAATCAATCTAGGTTTACTCTTCGTGTTTTTCCATCATAGTTTTAATCTTTCCACGGATATATTTGGGCTACCGCCGTGGTCTATCGCTTCCAAAAGGATATTTTTGGTACGATTTATTTGAAAGAGGAAACTCAAATCGACCGTTATGAACCAAATGGTACAGTTACAAATAAAAAAACCCAGTCATATCAATTGGAGAATGAAAACGAGGTTACTCTCCTTGACTCGATTTGGAAAATGTAAAAGAAAAGGGAGACGAAGATAATAAATTCCTTGCTGGCAATTGATAACCCATTACTTAGGCAGTAACGGTCTGAGTTTCCGCCATCAAAATAAGAGCTGATAACTTTTACGAATTCATGAG
>LD343169.1:11631-23580 GCA_001465055.1 Ptychodera flava | reverse complement strand
AACATCTGTGGTTTGCGTTCAAATTTGGACACCTTTTTAAGTGTGTATTCCCACCGGTACATGAGCTCAAGACAGGAAATGGTTGCTTGTGAAATCAAGTTTTGAGTACATCTTAACATTACGCACTTAATGATGGTCGACACAAAAGAGGGTTGGGGTGACCTTGCTTTCTCCGGTACAATCGATTGGCTGTCCGTCTCAGGGGTGAAAAAACTCATTGGCAAATAATCTCGTGAACACGAAATACGGTTATCGTTAAGGGTTATCACCTTAAAACTTTGCGTTTATCGGTCTTTGTATCAATGACGCGGTCAAACTAATGTCTAGAGGCCGCGGGATTGAACTAATGAACGACTGCGCGCGATAGAGCTTCCTTTTTGTAATCAAGCGAGTGTAAGACATGACGATGGACCCCCAAAAATTCACATCTTAGTCTGAAAACAGGGGGTTTACCGGAAGGCTGGACCTTGCAGATGGATTTGGAAATATCAATTACGCCGCGGAGATTGGTAAAGTATCGGTAAACACTAAAATATTCACAGGTGCATTAATACCTAATGGATATCCTTGTTTTTAGAGTCCCTCAGGGGCGTATTTCGAGTACCAACCGTAGGTCGTAGTTGTTTGTTCCCATAATGAAAGACAACGAAGCGCAGCATTGTCGGCTATCGTCAAAGTGAGCGTGGGTCGGAGACACGTCAGACCTTTCACGCGGTCTAGGTTTACGGGTGAGTTACTCGTATTTGCAGTAGGTGAAAATTTCCCAAACAATGATTAACGGTTCGGATTCTTTGTTCCACACGACATAAAGTCATGCCACTGTCATTGAGTAACTATAAAAAAGAGCCTAAACACTCAACCGAAAAGTCTATCTGAGGGATTATTTTCAACAGATGTTGTATCCCAATTGGTTGTCATGACATTACATGAACTGCAGAATCATTGGCGCCCCTGCTGGTACTATGTTTTGTCATTTAAATTGTCACGTATTGAAATTATCTGTCCACCGGAGAACTCTGGCTTACATCAGTCGTCAGAAAGGTTTATCAATCAATCAGTTATTTTTGTTGGTCTATCTCCAACTTCTTTCAAATAGATGAGGTAACTTGGAGGACGTTGCGTAGGCCAGATTTTTAGTTTCTTCATACTAATGAAATGCGTGCATCTATTTTTCTCTTATAAACTAGACGTTGAGAGTTTGTATCTCAAAATGTCCTTCCTTGATGCGTGCATGTTTACTTACCTGAGAAGTGTATGAGCCGGTGCCCTCGGGGTCAAATAAAAGTAGTTCAGTTTGAAACACGTTTACAGGTGACCATGGAATCACGGTAGTCACATTTTTCATTCCGAATGTGGCGAAGTTACAGTGAAGCAGAGACATTGGCGCGAGGCAGAGCTGTGGCAAAATTGCAGTCGTGTCTTCGTTGTTAACGCCCTAGGGATATTATCTGTGTAACGAAAACTGCTAGGTTATCGATTAACAGTCTTAAATCGAGTCGGGGAATAGAGAATATAATTCCATCTTCATTTTCGAGCGAATCGAATGAGAAGAATAGGAAACAATATGCATACAGATCTTTCGACAAACTCAAAAATTGAATAATTAAAACGTGACGTGTCGGGCTTTCATAAATGTCATCCGACCTTATCTATCGAAAAATCATGTTACGCAAAGGAAATTCCATCTTGCATTCCAAGTTTCAACATCCATTATTACGTCATGAATTTGACTCGCTCCCATCTGGTCCTCGTTCCAGAGTACCGATTTTTAAAACCAAAGAGCTAAATGCTTTTTGATCAACAGGGCTATCGGACAACTGAGCAGACTCAACTAGCTTTTAGAACTTTGTATTTTCGTCATTTTACCCCCGTGTGCTTTTTATTGAGTTGTTTGCTGAATGCTGCCCAGATTTTAATAAATATATTTTAAATTGTCATTTTGTAATTGATGTACATATGTTTGTCACTAACGTATTGCTAATTGACTAAACTGGAATAGTTAAGATTGGCTGATTGACTAATTGATTGATCGACCGATTGATTGATTGATTGATTGATTGATTGATTGATTGATTGAATTTTCAAGTTCGCCAAAAAATTGTGTGAAAAATTCTGATTTGACCTTCCGTCCTAGGTCAGGGGTCACTTAAAAAATATCCATGTATTATCCGTGTCTTGTTCGTAGCTATGTCGTAATTCGACCCAATTCATTAATTAAACATTACAAGGAAAGTTCGCACTAATGCGATCGTATTTCGGAAAGCGGCTTATGCAGTCGTGTGATCGTTTCAACGCAAAAGTAGTACACGAAAAATCGTGCAAATTTGGATGTCAAATAGGTTGTCGATGTTCGTTAACGATGACACCTTGGCGACCCTCTAAAAAATCTCCCAATAAGCATTGCAGGGAGACATTCCCATCTCAGAAGTTCGTTTGTTTGATGAGCATAATTCAAAATATAAAAATCCCAAAAGATCGGTTTGTGATCACAAGTTTCCATGGTGACAGTACCTCGACTCGCGAATTCATTATTCATTGGTCGCCGATGTTCCGGCAAGTATAGCGACCGACTTTATTATAATCTGCAATCGTCTTTGAAGTGATTGGTTAAAATACTGCCGCCCTACGCATTTGCTATGACATAAATTAGATTGTGCGGAACACATGCTTCAGCTGGAGGGAGGCTGGGTGCAGTCTGTGCGGAGTTTCACCCAATTCGCATCGTACACTTGGTTTTATACGCGAGGCGTCCAGAGCTACCATCGCGTCAGCTTGAATCTCATTTCTGTGTTCACATTGTGGTGGCCAGACAATGTTGAGAAGACTATGATATCGCAGGACCTTAGTTTGAATCGCCTTATTCTTTGCTTGTGCTTTTAGGCAGTCCGATTTCTCCTCTGTGTGTAGCAGGACCTGACGCATTGACTTTGCTTCCAATTTATCTCCTATCTGTGCCTTACGTCTGACGGGTTTCGCCTCGCCGACATGAGCTACTTCTTGTTCGATACCGATAACTGCTCAACTTGCCGACGAAATCCAAACAGCGAGTTGGAATTCTCGTTCAACTGGACTCTCGGCGGACCACCAAAATGTTACATGGAGGACAGTAAGCTAATGGCTATCGTTACCACTTTAGCAGTAATCGGTTTTTTGGGAAATGCGCTCTTCATTTTCGTCGTCGTGCGAGAGAAGTCAATGCGTACACTGCCAAATTATTTTGTGATCAATCTTGCCTGTGCTGACCTACTGTGTCTTTGTGGTTTCATGCTTTTCCCGCTTTTGCGAGACGTCGGTGCGGTGAACATCGCCATGGTTGTCTACCTGCGAGTATTCATCATGGACGTGGCCACGTTCAGTTCCATTTTCACTGTGGTGCTGGTGACCGTAGACCGCTACACGGCTATTTGCCATCCGTTCAGGGCTGCCCAGATGCAAGGGAGGCGGCGAACGTGCACTCTCATCGTGTCATCGTGGTCGCTCGGCGTTTGCCTGGCTCTGGCGGAATTTCTCGTCGCCGTGGTGCCGTCGATTCGCAACTTGAAGTCGCAAAAGATCGTATTGTTCCTTTTCATGATTTTCACCGTCATACCGCTGTTGCTGGTCAGCGTCCTGTACGTCCTGATCTGTCGCCAGCTGCTCCGGAGCGACATGACGTTAGAGAGGACCCGGTCCCGAGCCAAGTGGCGGAGGGAGAAACAGGTGTTGGTAGTGTGCACATTCGTCCTTATAGTTTTCATTTTGTGCATGCTCCCGCAAATATGTATGCTTATCTACTCTCCTTTCGTTCTCATATCGTCGCTGAATATATCGCCAGAGCTCTCGATGTGTATCAGTTTTATCTCGCCGCTGATGATGATCGTGAATTTCGTCGTGAATCCATTTGTGTACAATCTACCGAGTAAGTCTCAAAGGAGGGCGTTTGTCCAGGCGTTTCGGCGGGAAAAGCGACAGCAGAATATGAATTTCAGTCGCAACTACAGTTTGACGTCAGTGTAACGTCGGAAAAAAAAACCACGCCGCCAATTACTTAGTTTTCTTACCTGCAGCGCTTATTTGACAATGCGCTATACGACAACGTGTTGCCATTAGTGCGGTTGGTAAAATTTCTATCTTTGATGTTTCTGGCTACTTATTCATATCCACTCGACTTTTATGACAAATTGTGCGCGGTTTTTAGATTAAAAGAGCGCGAGACAACATAAGCGTTTGTTTCCAAAGTTTGCAAAACTTCACTTAATGTCGATTCAACAACAATTATTAAGGTTACCTAACATGCTGTGAATTACCTTTGGTTACAATAACAGTTGAATTAGCTCATGGGTATCTGCCTTGTTCGTTCGTTCTTGCTACACTTGAAATATTTGCGACAAGGGCAGATGGAAACGTTCTTAAGAATAATGTTGTTACATTTGGCTTTCAACAGAATGGCAATAAACTCCAAGATCTATCTAGCATCTGTTTTCACGAAACAAGTCGCCCCCTAACAAATGAGGGCGACCATCCCCGCCATCCTTCGTGACAGAAAGAAAGCACAAACAACAGAGTAATGTCCGCTCCCATATGAAATCGGAAAACATTGTCCGTTTCTATGGAAACACAGATAATGTGGATGACGCATGGTGGATAATGGACGCACAAACTGCAATTATACTCTGCAATATATTAAGGCGGCCATGCATCATCATGGATGCCAATCATACCACTTCTAAGATGAAGACTCGCTTAAAAACCATCGAATCGCCGCAGGAATCGTGCATGGACAGAAAGTCTGGCTGCAAAAAAACGCTGTAAGCAAAAGAAATCATTACTTACAGTCAGAGACGCACACTTACTCTGAGTAGCTGCCATCCTTTAAAGAAAAATAACACGATGATGGCATTCCTTTACCCCTCCCCCGACCAACAGTAACACGTCGATTGGAACTAATTTGGGATAATTGGATGGTGAAGTAATGTCTGTTTAATCTGCAAATGTAAGCTCATCTGCTTTCCTCTTTCAGTCACACACTTGTTTTACGAGTAATTTGTAATATTGCAACACTCAGCTATATGGTACCCAACACGTTTTTGAGAAATTTGAAAAATATGAAGATCCAATTATCCCAAATTAGTTCAAATCGTGTTCAGGTTTCAGATTGGTCTGAACAAAGCAATTTGTATTGAAAGATAATGAAATGCCTGTATTTTCATACCATTGCAATCCAAAGACATTAATCCTGATTGGTATTTTTTACGACAATTGGGACAATAACTGTAACATTTGATACCTGTTTTAGTTTAATTATTTGTTCGTTGTCTTTCATGCTGTTTCTCGTTCTGCTCCTATAGATGTTAAGCAAAGCTAAAATACCCAGAATTTGCCTGGTTTATCTTTCATCGCACCAGAAACGTGCATTCGTTATTGTTGACAAGTCAGTTAAAGTCCGTACTTGAACTCAATTTTCAAGAATGGAGATTATAAAAACAACAGGTTGCTTTGGCCGCCAAAATACTAGGTACTGCAGCGTATTTAATGAAATCGAAAGATGTGAATTGAATGTCAGAAAATTCACTTTAAAAAGTATCAAGTTTTAGCTTCTGCTTGTCTAAAACGGAGAAAAAATTGTTCACTCGGATGCAAGATCAAAAAGCAAATACGTTTTTGGACATTCTTTTGTAACATGCTATACACACTGCAATATTCACTCAACTGTCCCATCCACAACTTACAGACTAGCCTTTCATAGAATCAAACGTTGTAAGGCGTTCAATAAAATAGATAATAAAATGAAAATCTAACGAAAAAAAACCCATAAATTTTGCGAGTTCGTGTCTTCGAGTGTAAATGTTCTGAAGTATATGACGTAACACAAAAAAAATACAAAGTTTCCGAGCACAGCGGTTGACAGCTAATATGTTCACTGAAGCTTATCACAAGGTGAGTTGCATTCTAAGGGAAAACAAGCATTTGTTGAATTGTCGGATGTTGCATTTTGCCAGGGCGCATTTACCACGGAATCTGCAGACATCATAAATGCCTACGTCCACCACACGGCCAAAGCCCCCATTTTCATCGATGCAGGCATGAATGTACCTTTTAATCGGATTTCTGAGTCGGTTAAGACCTACTTTTCGATGTAACAAACCGCACATGTAGAAAGCCGGACTCTAAGGTCTTGAAAGATGGAAACCAAGGTCACGTGGGTATCACGCGTCTCAAATTAGCAGATAGAAGCACAGTTTCCCACGTCAGTAAAGCCTGTACATTAATCATTAAAGGCAGTCGGGGTCAGAGCCAATCAAATGTAATCGATTGATGTTTAAAATTATGTTATACAAATGTGCAGACATTACAGCATGATTGCTTATACGAGTCGAGTTTGGAAAGTTGTAGAACATTTAGACGTAATGGCTCTCCAGAACATCTTCAACATCTATCTCGGAAGGAAGCATTACTGAGTAAAGCTACAGCAGATCTATGGATAATGTTCCACTCCGAGTATTAGATGCTTTGCATCATCCGTAATACAGCCCCATTTTCTTGTTTATACTCAATGTTATTTCTATCTCTAATACCCTCTGAGTCATGCAAGTGTTTTTGTCGTTTATGTGCTGTTTGGAGGTCGATAATGCTCCTAGTTGTATGCGATAAAATCTTACATCTTTCCCTACAGTTTTTTTGACTGTAAATAACCCAGTGACTATCTTTGAATAGTGACATTAAACGAATACACAGGTGGCTTTATAATCATATGACATAAAACGTTGAGTTTCTCTCCATGAGTGCAATTGTCCACAGAGGAGGTATCGTGCGATCTGACACTGCTATGCTATTAATTTACGACCCTGAAAAATATGATTTAACATTCCTCTGCGTACCTACGTATTCAATGACTCAAATCCCTAGCGTTCAGTATTCAGTCGGTGAACATGATGCTCTGATATAAATACGGCAACGACACAACGTGGTCCTTGGAGTCGGTGTTGAGGGACGAAAAGTTCATTTACTGCGGAGGGAAAGTTAGTGATAAGATTTCGAAAAAGAAAGAGGAAATTTTCACATGCTATATCTGCATTCTTCATTGAGGATAATCTGAACAAAGTACGGAAAATGTTTTACTAATATTAGCGCTACCCGAAATGGTGAAGATGCTTTTTAAACTGATCTCAAATCTATAACGGATGTGCTTTCTTAAATTTTCAAAGGCGCGGGTTTGATTTTGTTAAACATGATTGAATTGACCCGTCTGGAACGGAGGTTTTGGGTTACTCGACGTGAACAAACCTGATATCGAATTTTATGCACAGACGACATTCATTTGAAAGCCTTCTGACGCCACGAAACAAACATCTGTGTCCGTGTCCGCTTTTAAGCAAGATAAAATATTTTCTTGGGAATGTGCGTATACGTACAAGCCCTATTTTTAAAACAATGAACGTGCTTATAATGAGAAATCGGTTTACTGAAGTATTGCAGTCTATGCACCTATGGTGATACAATCCTATGGCTTATTTTTAGGATTGAAGGTTCAAAATTGTAACCATTTGATACTTACTGAAAATACTATAATATGCTTAGTATAATCCGTGTGATATTAATCATCAACAAGTGTTAATATTTCCCTGTAAGTCGGTGTGCAAGTGGATAGTCTTTTAAAAGTAGTGATTTTGAATTCGAGAAAAATACCTTTCAATGCCAGAGAGGAAAAAGAAATCCAAAGACTCTTTCTGTTGAGAAACTGACGTAAACTAAGCAGTCTTTCTGTTTAGTAAGAGCAAATCGTTGTAACTTTGCTTTCTAAGAACGATGACCTCAGAACTACAAACAGGTGAGCCTGTTGAGATTTCTTTCTTCATCCTAAAAGGTAAATTTTCGAAATTAGACGTGTTTTCTTGAACTCTCGAAGTTCCATTTTTGACTCCAGTTAATCTTGAAAGGTGAAAGAAAAATCCTGACGTCCCCAGTTCGAGCTCCGCTAGTTAGAATTATCGGGATAGTAAAATACTTCTGTTGTAACAGAATACATTCACTTTTCGCCATCATATTCAATGGCAGACACACAAGTATTTTCTTATTAATATGTAAATGCTTAAAAACTGACTCTGTATTGTATAACTCTAGAAGCTTCGTCTGAAAGTTTGCGGCTCAAAGGGATATTTTTCTCAGAGATTCCCACAGAGTGTCTTCATTTTCAAGATGTCATCTGTGGATGTATTGCCCGACACGGCCAAGATTAATGCATGCTTCGATAAAGGCAATGCGCTTGTTTTGAAGATAATTATCACTTTGGCGACGTTAAATCAGATCCATCGGTCTACTAGGTATTATGAGTCAAGCTCCTCTGACTTCACCCAAGCTCAGTTCCTGGTCTCTGTAGTCTCTTGTCTAGTATGAAGACACTAACACAATTTCAAGTTGCTGTGTTTAATGTTAGTTGGGGATCAGGTGATCTTAGCTCCAATTCATTTAAGTTATCCGTTTTGCACACCTTGATATCAATGTTGCCATTGACCCTATTTCGTGTTTGAGTGGAATTTTGACTATAAGATCCCTCTGTACCATACCTTTACTTAGATAGAAGGAACATTGCTTTCCTCGATAGCCTCGTTACGTGGAGCAGTTAAAACTCTGATAAAACAGTTGTACAAAGTCGAATTCTGCACATATCGCCGAATCCATAATCAAGCGGCCATGGCCTTTTGTTCTGTTAAGGACTCATAAATCAGTTTTCAGTCAAATATTCAATGTATATTTTTTACTCACGCATGTCCATAATTCATAGCATTTTGTGAGATCTCCAAGAGAGTTCGATCATTGTAAGTGTTTCCTCAACGTCACAGTAATTGATCATCAATATTCCTGTCTACTATTGAAGCCATTAACATGCAAACAGTGTTCAGGAGCAACACAACAAAACGAGGACCATGATCATGACGAAGGCAATCATAATCATGAAGATCATCATGATGTTCATAATAATAATAATAATTATGATAATGAATATCATGATATTTACCAACCGGCATTATTATTACCCATCGCCACAACTGTCACCAACTCTATCATCGTAGTATCATCATAATCACCACCACCACCACCATCCCCACCACCACCACCACCATCATCACCATAATCATCATCATCATCATCATCATGTATCAAAAATATACTATATTCCATGGCGCAGCCTGTCCAATGAAATATGTTACAACACTTCAAATATCATGATTTGAGTAAATCTGTTCGGACTCAGCATCATATTCGGATACTGAACACCGTTACCCTCTGAGTCAGTGGTCAAAGAATACATAACAAAATCTTACATAGTATTAGACAACATTCATCCCAATAAAACAAATTTCTAACCTTCATTATAGCATCTGTATTTGACACTTAGGGCTTACCTTTTGCGCTCTCTCTACTCAATCGACAGCTAGGCGAAATAAGCCATCACCGATGTATCGACCCTTCGTGCTCAGTGCGCATATTGATTCAAAATTCTTGGACCATCTCAGCGCATTGATCGTTGCTTAACTGTGAGCTACAGTTAGTTAAAAATTCCAACGCCTGGGCTTCGTGGGATTCTCGTAGACTTACAAAAACATGACACCGTGATAACTCTCGAAGCTTTGAGATATTCTGTACCCCGTTTTAGCACCTGGGAGACATTTTTTTTTCATCCAATAAAGGTCACACATGAACCAGTGTCTGATGAATATGTGCATTTTTTGGTTTTACCGGTACGCATCTGCCTGTATACTAAGGAGACATGTTCTTTTGGAGTGTATCAAACACGAGGCATTGTGGTTTACAGTATACAATATGAATAAAACATAGTTTCGTATAGGGATTCACACATCAAAACTGTCTTCGTACGCCGCGCTTGCTTTGAAAATTGGCTAGTTGGAATACAGCACGACAACAGACATGACCCTCATATCTAAGTGACATTGATGTGCTGAAAAATTTTCTTCCGTATTCTGTGCTCCTGTCTCCCTACCAACGTAACGCCTTTCAACTTCTTAGAATCACAAAGACACGGCAAAGAGTCAATTACATGCCGCTAATGCATGCATTATGATAGACATTAACCAACGGCGTTCTGAGTTGTTGACTAAAATGATGATTTGAAAGTAATTTTCCATTCCAAGGTAAATCACAATGGATGCCCCCCTGCCCTTTTTAAAGCCCGGCTTTTCGAAAATCATAAATAGTTCCTTCGTGAGGCAAATGCAGAATGGGTTATGAAACTGTACCCCGCAAATATGAACCTCCCAACCTGCGTACTGTACTTTGTAAGGCAAAATGAGAACTATATCTTTTGGCGTCATCAGGTGTGAATCAGAGCTACTCATTGGCAGTCTGTTTTATCGCCCTTGGTAAAATAAATCGGATTCAAAAAATCGTTCATAACTAAATATTCTCTAGTTGGTTATTTCATAAAATATCCATCCAGCATCAGATAATCCAAGATACGTTCATTTGTTATAGCGAGAAAGTCGTAAAACACGATATAGGATAATTTATGGATGCTGACATTTTATATACATCTGGGAATTCCTGGGGAAAAGACTCTCTCTTTATCATCTCTTTGGATATTGGGAGGGCTGTTCTATTCTCAATACAGCAGTGCCTTTCAAGGACCACCGTCGATCTGATACGGATTCTCTATTCTCTGAAACACGAATCAAGTAAAAGGGAAGGAATTTCTTCAGAGGGATTTCTTTTTAGTGCATCTATCTATCTATCTATCTATCTATCTATCTATCTATCTATCTATCTATCTATCTATCTATCTATCTATCTATCTATCTATCTATCTATCTATCTATCTATATATCTATCTATCTATCTATCTATATATCTATCTATCTATATATAACTTGAATCAAGAAAAAGAGAATGAATTTTTTCGAAGAGATGGAAATATATATATATATATATATATATATATATATATATATATTTTATATATATATATTAATAACTTTATTAGGTATACGTATTTTCAGATTCGTTTTCAGAGCGGCATCGGGTGGAATAAGCCCCACTGAACGCACTCACGTCATCATTGTTGATGGGTTTTTTTTACCACTACCGTCGTAGATTACATGTAATTTGCTATTTTAGCTTTGCGACAGTCAAGTCTTGCTTGAGTGTGGGAATAGTGAAATCAATAGAAATGGAGTGCAACAAAGGCAGGGAACAAAATTAACCGCCCAACATTTCCTATGACATTCTCTATCAGGAATGTGCCCTCGGGGAATTGAAAGAACACTTTTCACTCCATCTAGCGAATAATTACACCATCTGTTCCGGAATTTACCGTCATCGGTGATATGTTAATAGAAGGCACATCTTTAAACCGTTGAATAATAAGGTCGCTACTTTTCACGAAAGGTCAGCCTTATCGACACGGTATTCCTTTGTTTATCAGGCGACGCCGCAATGTAAGAGACAGACTGTGGGAATGTGAACGTGCTTCCAGACATCTGTGTGTAAGTCAGTGTCTGTTGTAAATTGCCACTTTACATTGTGAGAATGTCAGGCATTTTCTTTGATAAAACTAGTATGTTGCACCCGACATCAGGATACTTTTACCATATGTCGGTCTTTTGTTTTCTGTCATTCGTTCAGAAAACATTACATTGAGTCCAATTAAATCATTTAACTGTCCCGCCCAATTTCCCTTTGTGTATACACTTTTCCTATGAAAATATTACATGTGCCATACTCCAGTTGTGAAAAGGTTTACAACACATAGTTCATTCATAATATCGACAGCGCCTCAGCAACGCAAGATGTAAGCCTATGTACAATTTGTACAGCAAGTCAGTGGTTGAAATTGATAAAAGGAGGCCACGGCCTGCGTAAATCACAAGTC
The DNA here is from genome assembly GCA_001465055.1 of Ptychodera flava. Classification (NCBI taxonomy): domain Eukaryota; kingdom Metazoa; phylum Hemichordata; class Enteropneusta; family Ptychoderidae; genus Ptychodera; species Ptychodera flava. Next base: position 11,717 of record LD343169.1, on the reverse strand, counting down.
AAACTAGGACAAAGTCATGTGTAACTTTTAACCCTGTCGCTTATATCTTTATCAACTTTAGGTAGCATGCAAAAACAGGGTATCAT
>LD343169.1:0-11010 GCA_001465055.1 Ptychodera flava | reverse complement strand
AGAAGAAAAAACACGATAACGTATGCATGTCATGATTGTGGAGATATCCCCGAGCATTTAGTTATTATCGCGCATTCAGCGACAGCGTGCTCAGGATTACTGTTAGTGAAGGTGTCGAGAAACAGGCGTAGCCACCGTATTGCTTGAATCCATCAGGGGAAATTGTTATTGCACTATATTTGAAACAACTTCAATTATCTTACCCCAACGTGTGCCGGGCGAGCATGCCACGAAAACTAGAATTACACTTTACAAGAACTTGTTCTGCCAAAAAAAACCCCGACTGCATGAAGCAAGCACATTAATGAAAAGACAAGCTTCATTTGAAAAAAAGACGAGATCGAATGTAAGCCGCTCAAAACCTCGACATAACAACGTTGAATTTCGTGACGACAAATGCATTTCTTCCATCGAAATGATATGCGCACAAAGCACGTACATTTATATGTCTGCGGGAAAACGTGAATTCAGATGAGCCATTTTCTTGTATTTCTTCTTTTCCCTTTCTTACATCCACTTTATATTGTATAGATTTTACATCAGTCTTATTTGGCCGGCCGCTGATTAGTTTACGTGACCCAACGACATCAGCGACGCATTATAAAGTATGTGTGCAGAGAATCGATGGAATTTATCTACACCTCGGAGCTGAACAAGCGAAGAATTCCCTTTTCGATGCTCACTTTCTACTTGTTGAAGGAGCCGTTAATGGATGAACCTTTGTGAGGGGCTGTTAGAGAGACATGCACTCAGAATTCTATATCTGTAAAGATGAACCATATGACGCAATGCCTGCATGGGTAGTAAGTTAGCTCGGTGAGTGAAAAGTGAACTAGACAAGCTTGAAAGAATTATGCCCTAGTACCCGTGGGAGCATTTGACCTCTTATCATTTGTACAACTGTCGATGGTAGAGGCAAACATAAAACTACCATAGATTTAAACAGATAAAGAGCAAGATATCAGAAACGCCAGAAGGATATAAAGTTTTTTCTTTCGGAGACAGAAAGCTTATCTCCAACTTAAGTATTGGGTATTTGTTTTCCTAGAAACCCATGTCATGTGAAAAAGGTAGGCATATTGCATTACGTTGATCACCTTTCATGTACAGTTGAAATAGATATGTATGTACATGTTGTATGCGTTTGTCACTGTATGTATGTATGTATGTATGTATGTATGTATGTATGTATGTATGTATGTATGTATTTATGTATGTATGTATGTATCTATCTATCTATCTATCTATCTATCTATCTATCTATCTATCTATCTATCTATCTAAGTATGTATCTTTTAATGTATCTACATGTAGGTACTATGTATGTAAATGTATGTTTTTTGTTTAATGTGTCTTCTTGTAAGTCTCTGCTGAGCTTATTTTTTAACATAACCTGGCTTGTGGGGTATCATTTAAAAGACAATTTGTTATTTATTACATTGTGATGTGCAATATCCTCTATAGTCTTTATGAATAGGCCCATAATTTACCACATACATCAAAGTCTATATTGAAAAATACTGTCACAGCTTAATTACACTATTGCCGATTTGCACGCGTTTTTGTTAAACCTGTTATCTTGTAAGTCATCTGCTGAGCTTATTTTTACTATAACCTGGTTTGTTGATTATTATTAGAATGGCTAACTGTAATATGCAATATCCTGTATAGTTTTCATGAATAGGACCAAAACTTATCCAATACCCAAAAGTTTACATAGCAAATTGCAGGTAATCTCAAAGTCTGCCAATTTTTCACCTTTTTTAACTTTTTATACATAAGGCAATGTTTGTATGAAATCTGTTTGTGTTTGTTACAGAAGTATGTCACTGATATGCAATAAACTTTTAACAGGAAAACTCTATGATTTAGTAGCCATTTGTATCATATTTAGAGGGGTGGCCAGATACGGCAAATTTACTGAAACACATAATTTTTATCAAACACAGAACTCTTTATGAAAGTTGTCAACCTACTTGCATTAGATACACAAAGCAGAATTGTAGGGTAGCATTGGATAGAATATTTTACTCTTCATATTAACATATTATAAAATGCACTATCATCTATACAGTTTTCATTACATTGCAATAGCACGAAAACGTACCTCAACCCTCAAGTTTCATTTGCAAACTACAGCTATTCTCCGAGAAGACATATAACAATATGTCATTTTAAAGAAGAATAAATTTCCTTTCTAAATGATACAAAACAAACCAGGTTATTTAAAAAAAAATCTCAGCAGAGGACTTACAAAAAGAGAAGTTTGACAAAAGTGCTCGTGGATCGCAAAATAGTGATTTTGCGGTACCCTTCAAAACATGACCGTAACAGCTATTGTGTCCCTATATTTTTCCTGTTAAAATTCGATTGCGTATTCTAGAGATCCCAAGGCTTTGTTATGCTGTGGGGGTGCACGTAGACCCCCTCCATCTCACGGCCTAGAATGAGTGTACCCTTCAAAACGTTTGGCTCAGGCAGGTTAAGCGAATACTTATGCGTTTCATTTTTCATTTTCTTATTGTCTTTAGATATTGCATGAAATTAGTTTAAGAATTACGTTTGTGATAGTCATCACTTTTATACAAAATCAAAACGAAAAAAGAAATACATCAGTAAGTCATATGGAAAATCGTTGATTGCTTTTATATTGCTCACTGATAAGATCTTATTCTATTCTCACAGTCCCCGTTTACTTCAACGTCTACATTGTATCCAACGCATCAATCATTTTCAGTGATATCAGACATTTTATAAGTTTCTCTAAAGGGGAGTTTTGATTACTTTGCTGCACTGTTTGTTCTGTATGTAATTTGTAATGGCCATCAATTATTCCAATACAAAGAAGATTGTGCGTATTACGTAGCAAGTGTACACGGGAAAAAGCCTGATCCTCTCGATAGTAATATAATTTTATTGCGAAATTGGCACAATGTGTATATTGTGTCGTTGGATGATGCTATACGAGTTGACCGACGCAATCGGCGAGGAGCATCGAATGGAAATGAATCGTAGAACGCGTGGAATTACATAAAATATCTCGATTTAAAGTCGCATAGGACACGCAAAAGGCGACACGTACACGATAACAAAGTTTGAGCGCGAAGTAATATGATATTTAGTTTTAAAATCCGTTCGCTCCGTGACGAACTTCTTCTAATTTTGCGATTTTGCATATGCAAAGTGATGTCATATATTATTTAGATTTGAATCGTTCACTGTTATTCCTAGAAGGTAAACACACTTACAGAATGTTCTTCTAGGTTTGAATTGTGTAAGTTATTGACCAGTATGGTACCAAAATTTCTCGATAAGGTTTTGGATAAGCCTGGTTGAGTTTGATCCGATATCACGCATATTATATTGGGAATAACAATGGTACAGGTCAGGTTTTGGGGGATATCGACCATTATTGCACGAATGTATACCTCCAATTTTAATGGAAGACCATAAGCAATGTTTATATATATATATATATATATATATATATATATATATATATATATATATATATATATATATATATATATATATGAATAAAGGTTAGCTATATGAATTGTTCGATGTGAAGATTCATCCTTGAAGCCGACTATGTTACCTGAGAGAGGTAATACAACGCGCAGGCGCACAGGTATAATGCGATATGTTCTGTCTTGCGATGAATAATGGAGAAACAGAAATTATTGCTTAATCCAAGCGAATGATGGAAATGTCAGTACAGGTAATTACTGTTGCTTCTGCACATTACCAGATGTAGGAAAAATACTCGGGGCATAAAGTCAAACAGTTCTCTTCTGTTCACAGACAAATCGCAAAGAACTTAGATCAATTTTGAGAACATACTTAATTTAAGTTTCTGTGATTGATCTTAACTTGTTGATGGTGACCTTTTGCAGGGTAAGTTCTTTTGTAAAAGGGCCATCGTCTTCTGTAGATTGTCATTAATACAGAGTATAAAAAAAGAAAATCGTGAAACCAATTTTATCTGTATTGCGTTGTGAGAACACTGGTCTTATTAATGAAACAAGCACAGAAAAGTCTTATGCATTGATTGACAGGTCAAAAATTACCAGTCTTATTTCGCCATGAGAACATTAAATAATGTAATCACCAATTGTCCCTGCAGAATTAGCGACTGCCAAAGAAGATCATAATCAGATTGACGACAATTCTTCAAAACAATCGCAAGAGATTGCTATTGCCTGCTTGCAACTATACAAGTGGTGCATTTTTTGGATAACCCGTAAACCGTTGTAATCTATGCTATCATTGTATAATCTCAACTACAAATTTTTATGAATGTACTTTTGTGGAACATACCTATTATATTTCAAAAGCGTATTTGTCAATTAATGAAATATAGTTGAAGTGATTGGAACAGAAATACCGGATGGTACGAATCAACGAGACTTGTAGGTATAAGATGTATCGCAGTGTGATTGATGCAAGAAAACTGAAGACAGATACTGTGAGCGACGAAGAACCTGAAAATCAGGCGTCGAGATTACTTTATGAGAAGAGAGTAAAAAATAATTTACACTAAGACAGTGTTACACAAAGTCACATAATAAAAATGTAGCGATAAGTAAGTCGCCTGATATACCGATTATGATTTATTGACACGAGTGATTTCACATTTAGGTGTTTCAGTCAACGAGATTATCATCGACAGCAAAATTTCTGAAAATCAAGCGGAATGATTGAAATATCGACGCATTTGATCGCTATATGTATTTGTTTTGCAATACAACGTAATCAGTGGATTATGGTGACTTGGAAATGGAAATTACAACCCAGACTTTAAATATCGTTCATCAAACACTTCTGAGGTGAGGACGTGTTTTTCTAACGGTAGTTTTCTCTGCCCTACTTTCTTATAAGTGAAGGTGCCAGGATGTCGTCTCAGTGAAGCAAACACAAGTGTAAATATGCGATATAAAAGTGAAGGTGCCCCTACGTCACTTTTAGGAACACCTCGCACAGGCAAAACAACAACTTCTTCCTATATCACATGGTTTAAAAATTCAACTCGGCGATAAATTTTTCGTACGCGGTAAAGTGTGACTTTATTGTCCAGGGGGCTTATGTGATTCCGATAATAACACACGCCCGTTCCCCGTGTATCGTACTGATGCTTTAAAGGATATGAGGAACATAAAAGTGAATGTGATCTAAAGACAGAAGATAAAAACGCGAAGACCCTTTCATCATTTCCGAAACGTCGTGTAAAATACTTATTGAGAGCACGTCCCTTGGTATAAATCTTACATCTTGAAACGGGCCATGCAATATTGTTGAGAAAATATAATTTGAATCAGTTTTTGTCCAGGGAATGTACACAAGAAAAGACGCATAGATATTCGTGAAAAGGTAGAATTTAGAATATTCCGCATTCCCATCTTGCCAAACGTACACAGCAACCACAAACGGCAGCGTTGAAACAACGTGAAAAAACGTGGCCAGCTCGAAGTAGAGTTCTGAAAATTTGCCTGTGCTCCGTTCACGCGATGTTCGTAGATGTGATCGTTAATGGCACCATCCTTTTAGATGTTAGCCTCGTTATAAATACATTACATTAATGATGTTCAATAGCGCTGTGTGTGTGCATTACTCAATGAGGCAGACAGTGCATGTGTGTGGTCATTGCTCACTGTTCACGTTTCACGCAATGCCGTGTGGGTAAATGTACAGAAGAAAGAACCGTCAGGGTAATGAATATAAAGCCATACCTAGTACCCTTCAAGGAAAGTCCTGCCGTTGATTGGCAATTTATGTCAGATTACCATATTAACATAATCTCGTAACTGTTTACCAAAAGGCATATAATGGAACAAATTAAAGTAAAAGAGGTATACCTTTGGTCACTACATGTGACAACACTTGATTATAACTAATGAAGGTTGAAACCGTTAATATAAAATGAGAATTGTAAAAGATATAGCTTCAACAATCCTTCTTTTAATTTGATAGACCTAAATGCGTTGCAAAACATATACCAGTGGTCGATTCAGGGCTGGTGACGTTACCTTTCCCTCGAGTGAAATTTCAGCGAGTGTCGTAATGCCATCGAAATCGCAGGATTTGCTATTTTTGAAAGAATTTGCAAAAAAAGTCTTGTAAGCAATGTTAAATCGATTACCATCGAGCTTGTTCAAATAGATTTGTAATTCTGATATATTTTGGATTTTCTGAGAATAAAGATAATGTGAAGAATACCTGTAGATCTTGGAGATTTTCTTTTCCTAACAAAGTTTTCTTTTCTTTAGTCAGAAGTTAGCAAGCCTTCCTATCAGAAGGAAATTTAGCTGTCTGTCATATTAGGGATTATGACCCTTTTCGTGAAAGAAATGTGGTTAAAATTATGCTGTTATCTTCACATCCCTCCGTCTTACATCAGATACGACCTCTGACTAAACGGACCAAATGTCGACCAAATCTTGGCTTTTACTCTGACATGTTCATACATGCTGTAGTCTTAAGGGGCTAAAAGCAAATCCCCCTAACTGCGAGACCAGATGGCTTTGTGAACACATGCAGATGAAATAGCAATGAAGGAGTCGATAGTCGAACCGCTTGGTACTTTTATATGCAAATTTAAACATTACAGAGAAGACCCTCTTGACCGAAAATAAGTAGGGCACGGGATGTGCACAATGTTTGAATGATCCAATAGTGCCCTGCCAATTTACAACACCGTCTCCAAGGAAGAGAATATCAAAATTGGTATCGGATGCATAGAAAGGATGAGCATAAACTCATTTATAAATTCAGATGTCGTTACAGAAAGGAACAAGATCTTCATGATGTAAGAACATAACCATGGCTGAGTGCCATTCTACATAGGTGTGTTTAGATTTCGCAATGAACCAACCAGTGTCCTACTCCTTATCGCCATTCACCTATTGACTCTCGGTGGAACTCCTGTCGGGTAGAAAAACAGATAAACATACAATAAATTGGTCGTCTATTACGACAGGCTATCTAGAGTGTTGGATTAGGGAATGGAACTGGGAATGAAAAGTATTAATGCATAAGAAACTGATACTTCCATTAGCGGTGTATATTTCAGAGGTGATCTATGTTTCTATCTGTCTGTATGTCTGCATTCATTCATGCATGTAGGTAGGTAGGTAGGTAGGTAGGTAGGTAGGTAGGTAGGTAGGTAGGTAGGTAGGTAGGTAGGTAGGTAGGTTGGTGGGTTTGTGGGTTGGTAGATGGGAAGGTATGCAGGTAGGTTCATATGGATTGATGTATGTTTTTTATACGTTTGTACAATCAACAGCTAAATTTTACAATTGAACTATTGTAACATCACGGAAAAGTTATAAAGTCTTGAATCGGTCAGAATAAAAATAAACGATGGATCTGATATTTTTAACTTGTGGGAGGGTTCAACAAATAAATGAATAATAAATTGAGTGTTGCAAAGGGAACGTACCCTCGATATTAGCGGTGAAATTGGAAAGGGAATCGAGCATCCGCCGTGACGGTGATTGTAACACGAGCTGTAAAGATTCTTAATGCTAATAAATAGCAGCGATCAGCAGATACGCACCAGTGAACTCACTTCCGTATTTCATGATTTGCAGCCTGGACACAGTCACTATCACCTCCATGCTCTGTGCATGGGAAGGTTATACGTTGAAACTGATACTTGGTTTGCTTCATGATATAATTTCTCAAAACTTCTGAGAGTGATAAACATGATGCCAGAAATGGATGGTAAGAATAAATCAAATGAATCGAGTGGCTTGTACATTAGACCATAATCAGGTGCGGCTCGTTAAAATGGTCTTCATAAGCCGTTCTTTGGCAGAAGGGGGTTACATTTTATCCTGTAAGTATAGGAAGAGGGAGGCGAGATGGATGATTTTGAAAAACTACTAGACCGAGCGAATTGAGCAGGAAACTGTGGTCGACGAGATTTCTGCACTTTTGGTGATCATAGATCTTCGAAATATATGATAACAGCATCTGTCACAAGACTTCTAATTCCAACATCATTTATTACCCCTCACATTTTAGTGATAAGCAAAGACTTGGTCACGTAAACAGTGTTAACGTAGTTGTGGACATTCTTCATTGCTGGGGACGTACGTTTACTGGAGTTAAGTGCGCCTATTTCATACGCATGGTAACTGTCGTGCCCTGATTGCGCAACTCGTCATAGTTGTCGCAGTGTCATAGCGTCAGAACTACGAACTACCTACGACTGAATAAGATGGAAATTTGGTGTAGCTAAACAATAGTATAAAGACTAGCCACAAAAGACTAGCCCAAAAACCAATCAGTTTCGCCAGATGATAGTTCGAGGGACACGGACAGTTAAGTGGCGACTCGCAGGTCTGATGGAAATATACGTATGCTGTTACCCAAGTATGACCAGTCGATGTACAAGACATCAAAAAAGGTCCAAAAGTAAGTATTACTCAAGGTACATACACCAGGTTCAATGAACAAAATTGAAAATTACAATAACAGTTGCTAAGGGTAATCTTCAAACACTGTTTAGTTTTGATACCAGGTGTCATGTCCGGAATGAGTAATGCACTCTGATAGTATGTTACACTCGTCAGGATCGCCCCAAAGTGATAGATTCAGTGTAATTCGGCAAAGTTACTTAATTACTGTCTTTAGTTAAAGCCAGGAATGCTGTCAAAATCATTTGAGAAACAAAGGTCTCATATTTACCGCGAACTTCGTAAATGATCGAAATGATACTTTCCGAGAATCCTTGGCAAAATGTAGACCACGTGACCATACACTGACGAATCATGACAGAGATTTTGAACAAGATATATTATAATACCCCTTGGAAAGGTATGTCCATAACGGTAGTAGTGATTATACCCTTGTCTTTGATTTTGACATCATCAATATTAGTGCAATGAGTACAGTATTTTGGCTGTCAAGAATTATTAGTGATCTCAACCTCTCTCAAAATGAAAAAGACGAACAAATCAAGGCTATCCTCGTGAGACCACTATTCAGTGGGAACGCGAATAGCTTACTATGAAGCCGAAAGCATGCACAATGTTCTCTTAGACTTACATAGGCTGTCTTGGTCAGACTGGGGGAGACAAAATCATTCGACAAAGAGAGAGTAGATGGAGTCTAAAATTGTTACGGAGTATAAGAGACATGTATACTGACTTTGAAAATACGGTAAACAAATTTCACGCTGGTGTGAATCGTTTCTCGTCGCGGAGTGTTTTCTGAGATAGAAGTAATCACCGATCAATCTACCAGGGATTTCCTCCCCGAGCGTTTTGTCGGATCTTTACAATTTTAGTCACCATGTTTTACATTCGCGCCAATTAAGAAGATTCAGTCGACGTTGTATGCCACAGGTGTCCGAAATTTGAGAAGTAATTTTTCACGTGTACGTCAAACTCTGTCAACAATTTCATTAAACCCTAAAACAAATTATTTATAAACACAAATATCAAAATTTTACCAGACATCGGAGTTATCAAATAACCAGCGACTCGTTCCTATACATTAATATCTTTTTTGAGTTTTGGAGATTTTACCGTTCGTATTTGCATATCTGTGTCTCTGCCTCTGTCTGTCTATCTGTATCTGTTTCTGTGCTCGTCTCTCCTTTACTACGTGGAATATAATTCTACCTTTCGAACAGATGCTATTTGTCATTTTCCGAGCTTTTCCCAAACTTTCCCGTCTTATAGCAGAATATGATTGTTGTGATACCTTACAATTTTACAATTTTTTTAGCATCATTTGTTCTTCGCTATGGTCTACAATATTTGAAAATTGATAGAAGTGTGCAGATGACTGTCTTCTTCCACAAAACGATGGCGGACAAACCGGTTTGGGCAGCCATGATATTAATCAACCGATTAGACTTGGTATGATGAGCAAATATGTACTAAAATGACTGGCCTGAGTTAGCAATCCGCAACGTAAGCTGGGTGATAAAACTTTAATTTGGTATTTTTAGCGGGTCGAAATACTTTAGCTGTCTTGATGATAGGACGTCCTTAGGTCGAGTCAAGACCGAAAGTACGATTTCTTGATTGTGTCACGTTCTCGACCCCTAAGTCCTGCGCAGTGCGAACCTAGCAAACGGCTTGGTGACGTGTTTAGCGAGATCTCCCATGGCGTGAGCAATATATCTGGCAATTATTAGATGGATCCATATCTTGCAGGTCATCAATCAAAGTGGCTTTCCCTGTTGTCACCACTAACATACATAGAATTTTGAACATGTGTGGGATTTCTATACAGAGTAAAACATTTGAAATGAGATACCCTTCACTGCTTTGCTCTGCAGTCGCCAGTAACATATTTGACAAGTTCGACATTTCTTTATTTGATCATAAATGCAATTATCTCGTTATTTTGTGACTCTATGAAATGAACTTCAAAGTATGATTGATATTCTGGAACTACAGATATCATATAAAAAATTAAATAAATGCCTTTAAGCTGACATCGAAATTGGTCGAATGATTAAAATTGTACAAAGGCGAATGGTAAGATAGATGGAACCCAATGGTAATAACGTGTTCTACATTATGTTTACTCAGAGCAGCAAGAAAAGCAGGGATTTGTTGCAAATACCATGTGTTCCACATTCAGGGGAATTCGGATTAATTTTGACGAGGCATAAACGTCTTTCACGGTAGGGCTGACAAAATATCTCCAAACGAATGTGAAATCGCGTTTAATTGATAAGATTACCCGAGGATTACCAAGGCAGTACGATATAATGTCACGGGCACTGCTTTTCTTACGATAGAATAAAAAATAGAGGGAGATTTATATTGTTAATGATCGTATGATGTGCATAGGAAAGTAATACCCAATTGATTACATGTAATATATCATCTGACAATTTAGAAAATAAGTATCTGTTTGCTTGCTTGCTATTAATCTTTGGAGGTATCACTGTATTGTTGGGATTATAACATCACCATGCAGTAACAGTGAAACATCTTCTTTGGGGACAATATAACAATTTACGAGCGACGCGTATCGTTCATACAT
>LD343166.1:0-26243 GCA_001465055.1 Ptychodera flava | reverse complement strand
AGTCATGAACATTAATACTAATAATTAGGTGTACATAAATGCACAGATTTACCTAGTTTTGTATTGGGAAAAAAATATTCATAGTTTCATCATAGGCTGCAATGCAACTGAGTGAATGGACATTATGGATGAAATCTAAAAATTACATTTTTTGTACATGCATGCACTTTTTATCCGTCACTTCAAGTAAAGTACATTTACATGAATTATCACACACATATGATTTGATATTTTTTGGACAAAGCGTTATATAGGCCGCATTTTGCCTTCCTTTTGGGAGTGGACTTCAAAAGTATAGCAAGTCAGGAGGTCTTGAACGGATTGCGGGTTTGTTGGGGGAGTATTGAGTAACAGGGGAGGGTCACTTCATTTTATGCACGGATAAGGGGGAGGGTCACTAATTTTTGTGCATAAACTTTTGAAGGGTCATTATATTTGACGCAGCGGTATTTCGAAAAACACCGGCCCACCCCCCCCCTGTAATTTATGTCCAGTCCCTTACCCAAAATCTGTAGACAATGAGCAATAAGAAAAGTACAAGGGGTTTGCAACAGAAACCTACTTGGTCCGAACAAAAGCGTAGGTGAATTTTTTCTCGTGGAGCGAGGTTGTTTGTCGAGTTTATATCCGATACTCTAAAGCGTTGTATGGACTTTGGATTAGCTGTGTTCATATAGGCGTGATGTTGTCTGTAAATTGTTCAGAAAATTGGAAACAAGGGAACCAGGGAACCCTATTAGCCTTAGAGGAGGACTGACTTACATTTACCGCTATCTCAGAGGTGTTTGCTCTCATGCACTTTTAGGCGATCAATTGCTTTCTCAAAATCTGTCCGATATATATGGTTATAACAGACGCATGCTTAGTATAGCCCTGGATTTGAAGTTCAGTCGCTCGAGGGCGCTCTCTACGCCCCCCCCCCCCTTTACAACTGGACGCGGTCTGTTACATTTCTGTCTGGCAATAGAAGTTTGTTGTCATAAATCAGTTTATGTCAAGAAATTCATTGGCAGTTTGGAGATCTATGTCACTTGTATGCAGCCAGCGAAGTGCATGATCAAAAATTATCATAGGACTCAGCCTATTTTCTAGTAATGTCAACAACAGGCAGACAAACATTGTAATTACCAACAGTAATTTATCCACGGTGAGGCAACAACTCTGCTAAGGAATAACCGTGGTTTTACGTACTTTAAATCACTGTACATGTTTAAATTTCCATGTTTAAACCGACCGTGCATGTTACACCGAGGCAGTGAGAAAGTGTTCGGAAGAACTTAGCATTGTGCTGAACACGAAGTAAAGGCAGGCTCTTGAAATTTTCTGTACTCGAGTGGACGTACTCTTTTCGTCAATATCACACTTCAACCTGGGGTGAGCAAATCATATATGTAGAGGAACTGCCTAGGAGCAAGTCCACTAGCCCGAGCTCAATGTTATAGCATTTTTACCGCCGGGCAAGTAACTGTGGCGCCTATTCGCCCGACGTGCTAGCGTAAATTAGGCGAATAGCAAAAATCAATAGAGAAATAGAGAACGTGTCGCGTGTGAGAGTACGTCTTTGCAGCATTTATAAACAAAGACCTTTAAAATTCGTTATAATCACAAGTGAAATTATTGGATTAAAATAATTTATTTCGACCATTCTGTGACAGATGAAATGACTTATGTGAAGCACGGTCATTCCAAAAAAACGAACATCCATCTCCGTCGCTTCGCCATGACGCGACGTACTAGCTATCTGGACCGGCTTTGCGTTGCAGCTATGGCGGATATGACATCAAATGGACTCTTCTATTAGGGGCCGTATGCTAACAATATTGCAATAACGTTTGGTTTCACGTGTAGTACCGTCACTTGAACTTTAATTCTACATTATTTTGTCATTTTTTATTGTTTTATTTCATCAAAAGTTATGGCTTTGTACACCTTTCTGATATTCACGCACGCCTTACAACAAGTTGTCTTCTCATCTAGCCTACACATACAGGAATCATCTACATGTACCATCAGACATTGCGATCGCGATCGACACAACATTGAAATACATGCATGTATTGGAAATTTCATCCATTTTCGCAATTATTATATGGATGTCGAGGAATAGAATGGTTTTAATGCGTAGGGCATTGAGGACACCGAGATATTCGCAACATAGAGTTGGCAGCAGTCTCAGATCACAGAGTATTGCATTCAAGTAATACCATGTATGCACGCAATAATGGTAAAGAATGCATTGCACTAAAAGAGATGATCAGTATCTTGTCATATTTTCATTTATTCATAACTTCGTTAATTCAATTAATTTAAGCAAATATCTTCAACATGATGAAAAGTGCAAACATCTTGCAGTTGGAGAGCAGTCAGTGAAACCATGAATTTCACAAAATTTAACAAGTAAAATTCTCTGATCAGACTAATTCCTACTACATGTGAATGTTTGTATCTACAATGTTGTATTTAGTGCTGACATACTAGGGACTGCAATCGCAGTTGATTGACAGTGTTGCCATGGCCACCAAACTTATTATGCAGAGATAGGACTTAGTTTAATAAATATTCAACAGCACTCTGTATGAACTTCCCGTATTGTAGCGATGAGACACAGCTATAGGCGTGACTAAATTGCTTTGATCTTCCCGTTTCATGTGACAGACCGCGTCCAGTCGTAAGAGGAGGGGAGCGAAAGGAGAGACCTTCAGCGACGAATTTTTCTGTCTAGTATAACCCATCACTTCTTTAGATGAATTTATGCTGAAAATAGGAGTGATTTTTCCTAAATTCATAATGAATGAAGCTCTGTAATTTGTCTAAAACTGTTAAGTTTAAACAGTGGTTTAGAGTTTCTAAAATGCTGTGATACCTTTTGTAAAATTTGTAATTTTTGGATATATCAAATTTATAAAGGGAGCAACTTAATATTCATTAATAGCTGTTTGTTTTGTTAAGACTGATAATGCGTGCTATTTAACTCTCTCACTGATTCCATTTGTACACGAGTGGGAGCATTGAAACACCTAAACAGTTAATATACCAAACTAATACCTTGAAATTAGATATTCTACTTGAACTGTCTTTATCTATGAACTCAGTCTTTCAATGCCCGTGCAATTCCATGGGCGCCCCGCCACACCAACCAGTATAACAATAGTTTTTGAAGGTTTTTATCGATAGATTCAATGAAATGTTTCGTTTGATATGACATTTGAATGTTGCAGTTTCTATTATTCTATATTGACGAATTTATATCTATTTAGGTCCGATTTCTCGGGCTCAATGGCCCCCGATAAAAATATGCTGAATCGTATGAGACAAGATCATCGTTTGCTGCTATAACGATTTATGACAAAAGCTTCACAAAGTATATTAACAGGATTTATATCTCTTTAGGGACCGTGAATAAATCATGCGTTCGGCCTCAAATCNCCCCCCCCCCCAAACGAAAGTTTGGAAGTGCGAAAATCCAACCATGCATCATTCTTCATCAGCATGCCGTACAATTTGTAATTACTAATTACGTCGATATTAAATCACGAATACGCTACTACCCCATACTCTCTCTGAAATCAATCCTTTTTCAGCACACACTCGAAAAGAAAGGCAACCAATAGAATAAACTGAATTGAAACAGTGTATCCAAAAACTAATTTACTTACAGCTGTAACGAATTGAACCACATGTATGTAAGAAGAATGCTGATGTAGCGCTGGTGCCCCACTGTAATGGCCTGATACACGCCAAACAATATAGCGCAGTATTTTGCGATACATAAAAAAACGTATAGCGAGATGTTGCGATACAATAAATTGTATTGCGATTTTTGCGCACTGTAATCGAAATACAGCCAAACCCCCTTCCCCTTAAGTGCAGAAGTTGTGTTTGCCCTGCGTGTGCTTCAATTATCCGCGGCCCCTTACAGAAGTGTGTCGATGAACTCTAAGTATCAATCGCGTATTTGAAATTTCAATAACCATTACGTTTTTGGATAAAATTTAATAGCAAGAACGAATTTGAGTATGGATAAGTTCTTCATCTTCCTTACTCACTCACGTTGCACAAGCAAGGTAATGAAAGAAAAAAAAAAGAAAGTTGTTTAGTTTTCTAAATTAATTAATAATTGATAATTGCAATGTAAGATATCGGCCTTAACACATCAAAGCTATTTTTATATACTTTGTTTGGGGATTTCAATGAAATGGTTTTGAAGATATTTACAACATAAAACAGATATTCATAATACTTACCCCGTAATATCCATATTCACCTCTACCATTGACGTCACATCGAGCATCAATCAAGGACTGAACTCTTTGAAGATCACCTCGCCTTGCTGCATCAATGAGATCCTGTCACAGTAAATAATGAGTTATATCCTGGTATACTCAGATTTCGGAACGGCATGTGGGATGATAAATAAACTATATAATGAATTTAAACAAAGTTCAGTACCAAGTACAGGGGATTTGTTTACATTTTACATACAATTTAGTGAGTTGTATATCATCATCTTACAGCTGCATGTACATTGACGGGTACATGCAGTCATTTGTCCTTAACAAGGAAAATGCACCATAGACTATAGAGTTCATAATTTGTTTCATATAGTGTGATCTATTATTAGTATAAAATATTTTAATCGGTATGTTACTTAATTTCAGAATTATTGACAGAAAAACTGACTGTACAACAATGTCAACGTCTTAACCTTTGACCCGAAGCTCGTTAAATCATAAGAATGGACAATGAGAAACACGAGGTTTGCCGTTGTTACCTATATATTGTCGGTGTGTTGTCAACTTACAATGACTGAGACATTATACACAAATTTGTACGCTTAATTAAATAATATTGAGCTATGGACGGAGAAACGGGTAACTTGTTGAATTCAAGTACAATATTGTCATTGCTTACATTATTTTATTGACACGTGTCAAGAGGTAGATAGGTAAAGGGTATAACTAGTGCAGCTGTATACTTATTAGTATTTTCGTAGACTAAGCTTTAAACCCGTTTTAAATTCTATTGGAATACCGATACGTGAGGACCATGGTGGATAACGTTTCTCACCTTTTATTACCATATATAAGCATTATGATTAAATGATCGTGATTAAATGCATGCATGAATGCCATTATCTAAAAACGCTGAAAATTTCCACCACGGACTGTGACCTTTTCCCATCTAGGACAGCGATGACCATAGTCAGGAAGGAGCGTGCATATACCTTCTGATGCACGAGACAAAGTTGTTTTTCTTTCTATGGGTTTCTAGAAGGCCTTGTTAATACGATTTAGTCACATGTAGTTGAATGGAGACAGATGAGCTTTCCAGTCTGACAGTTTAATTATATAATGTGATAACTTTGACCGAGTAACATTGCATACCCGTCAAAACTAGAGTGACGTAGCACAGTTGAATGAACTCTTTACATGTTACATACTACAGACGTAAAATCATGCGAAAAAATTGTGAAGTCTGCCAACCTGGGGATTCGTAAGTTCGTTGGCAGCCATGCTGATGCCATAAACAATGCCAGGAGATCATCAAACTTCGTTATTGGCGTGCACCTTCTCGACGTCCTGGCAGTCTGTCGAAACAAATATTGCGATAACGTTACTCAAGGGGTCTCGTGACCGAAGATACGTTTATAACCGGTCAATTATTAACTTTTGGTCTCCTATTTCAATATAAATAACAATAAACAAATCTTCGGGTGATATTGATATTTCTCCCACTTTGTCAGTGTTTGTGATGGCATACTTGTCCTTAAAGTAAGTTAACTTCGCAGCAGGAAACATTGAACGATAGAAATTATTCCAAAAAGTAATATCATGTTTTGCTATGAATACGTACCTGGAAAAGACAAAAAGAGGAACACTCTAAGTGAAACTATAACGTTCATAGACAAGTATTGCGATGTTCAAAACATATGACGCAATATTGAGATCAAGTCGTAATATTCTTATGGTAGAAGTGACACAAGTACCGGACGATCTGTTACATTGAGATATCTAAGTACTCTGGTGAACAGCAGTGAACGATCGCAACGCAAAAATGTATATTGTGGTCAACTTGATAACACTTGACCATTGTCTGAGAGGTCACAGTAAGGACATATTTGTGTTGACTTGTGATGTACTAACATATCACTCACCTACCTGGAGGTCACTTGATATATGACGTAATTTAAGTAGAACGATCTAAAATATCAACTGCACTTGTGCCTTTGATTTGATATTTGCTGTGTCAAATTGGTATAACTATACAGCTCTCTCTTACATAAAATGCATTATCGGCCTTATGCACTCGTAGACTGTGTTTATATTGAATTTCAACAAGCTGTTAAGGAACTATTTGTCAAGACTAAGAAATGAAATAGATGTCACCTATTTCGCCACCCTATCTTCAAGGGCCCGAAACATGCAATCTTCTTCCGAAGTAGTGTTGTACGATTATTAAGACCAAACCCTGAAAACTTCAAACAGCAGCTGGCTGGCTGTTGATATCAAATGACTTGTGCTTTAGACCTATGGACATCGGTGCTCCACCAAGTTCCTTTCAGAAATATTATTTCCTTCATATGTGTTATCTTATTGTAAAACATGGAAAAGAAAATTATAAAACGTACATCCTTTTAATGAATCATAAAACAAATGCGATTCTGTGTATGGCTAATGGAGGTTGAAGTGAAGTAAGCACAATCACTCGCTTCAGCCTGTGTACGGACCTATAATTGCGGCATAGCAATCACATGGTTGTAAATAGAGTACGTGGGAGCCACGTCTTTGTGAGGGTAATTTGACAACCGATTGAAATTGTATCAGTGAGATTTCATCGAGAATATTAGTTAATTATGGACAAAAATGAAATAAACAGACAGCATAGAGAATTAGTGTAAATAGGAGGCGAGAGCAGAAGTCTTCGGCGCATGAAGGATCACAGACGCAAGCCATGTCGATCGTACACGTCGAACCACTATAGTTATTGTTAAAAATGACCATGGCGCCACATGCAGTAAACAATTACCGTTAACACGATTCACGCTGTCAAGCTAAACTTAATTGCAACAGTCTTTTGTAAATTTTACAGTGTGCTTTTATGATAACGAGCTTGGTCACTTGGCTAAACTTTAGGGTTGTGCTTTTGAAAATCGAATCGGCAAAGTGATATTCGATTTTCCCCATAAACAGACATGAAAGTCCGATAGTAGCATGATGATTGCAAAGATTATTACGGCATAAATTAATGCCTTTGCATATTCTCCATCACCAACAGTTATTTTCATGGTAAACCATAGCAATTACAGGATGGTAAATCGTGTACATGGGAGCCAAGTCTTTATGATGGTAAGCCTGTAAAGGTGTAAAGCCTGTTAATTTTCCACAGCCAATTCAAATTGTATCAGTCATCAAGAATATTAGTTAATTATTGATTTAAATGAAATATGCAGACAGCATAGGGTATCAGTGTAAATAGGAGGCGAGAGCTGAAGTCTTTGGCTGATGAAGGTTCGCAGACGCAACCATAGCGATCGTCGACGTTCATACACTACAGTTATTGTTGAAATGACCGTGGCGCTACACGCATTGAACAATTACCCTTGACACAATTCACGATGTCACGCTAAACTTAATTGCAACAGTCTTTTGTAAATTTTACTTTGTGCTTTTATGATACTGAGCTTCATCGCTTGGCTAAACTTTAGCGCTGTACTTTTGAAAATCGAATCTGCAAACTGATTTTCAATTTTTTCACCATAAAAAATATGGAAATCTGATCGTAACATGATGACTACAAAGCTTAACATACGGCATGACTGTTCGCCTTTGCATGTTTTACATCACCGATTGGTAATTTCCAGGGAAATCAAAACTAATTGCTGAAGAAACATGGAATCCCCCAGGAAAGTAATCTTACGTCCATGGAAAATGCCAAAATACTTACTCATTGTATATATATATATATATATATATATATATATATATATATATATATATATATATATATATATATATATATATATATTATAACATGTATCAATAGCGTATCACTTTTGTTTTGTTGTTTTGTTATTGTTTTTTTTGTTTTAATATTTCATATTACCTGATTTAAAATTTTGCAATGTTGTTTTTATTTGGTTGTTATCTCCGGACTTTTTTGTTCTTTTATTTGTTTGTCTGTTTTATCTGTACAAGACATATTGTGCCCCAGCTCATGTGCTTTGAATTTTTTTAACAACCTTTGACCGTGTTCTTTGTTTTTTAAGATGCATCATTCCTACAGATGGTAATCCTGTATGCTTTTTAGGATGTATCACAGATGATGATCTTTCATGGATTTGTATCACCCTGTGCTGGTACAGCGCCCCCAATCTTAAATTACTACTCTTCGAAATTTCATCAGTTGACTTCATTTCTGTACGTCTGTGTAATAATTGGCTGTACACTGACAGTTGTATTACGTCTAAATATTCCAATTTGAAGGCATTCAATTCCTCACTTTAAGCGTTTTTCAATGCATTGCGTTTTGCTTTTGTTTGAATTCCACGACCAGTAACATTTTATACGTTAATTTATTTAAAATATCAGGCAACTTACCACACATTCCCAGACAAAAATTTTCAACAGTGGCCGTCGCAAGACTGATAGTCAACAAACTTAGGGGAATAATGGATTTTACCGTTATGTGTATGAAATTTGTCATTGGACTTCTCGCTCTTAAGTAAGACTGCCAATTTGTATTGCAGTAACCCCTTTATCGACATTCATTCTTTGGTCATGATCGTTTTCCTCGCGACTTTCCAAAATTAGCGACAGAATCAACAGTTGATCATTCTTCCTCCTGTCTGTACTCATGGAAAGTTGGTTGCTAAGGAGTGATTGTAACCATATCTGTTGTTGATATTACTCAGCTGTTTGGTCACTCTACTTCAGAACGGGTTGCTGTACACTTTCATGAACATTTGGCGACTACGAATATTTTAGT
Source organism: Ptychodera flava (assembly GCA_001465055.1). Taxonomy (NCBI): domain Eukaryota; kingdom Metazoa; phylum Hemichordata; class Enteropneusta; family Ptychoderidae; genus Ptychodera; species Ptychodera flava. Next base: position 17,258 of record LD343166.1, on the reverse strand, counting down.
GATATTTACGACGTACAAAGGCAGATGTGATAAGAAGGCCGCAATTTGTAAAATTTCCAGTGTTTTTTTCAAATCGTTAAGAACATCTTCAGCCATTCACGAAACGTTTATGAAGATAAACAGCAAAAATCACGTAATTTAAAAGTTGAACTCTCGCTATCATAAAAGAGTGCTGGATTGAGTGGCTGCGCAGCGCACGAAGCGAGCAGCTTTACGGCATCTATGAATGCAGCGTGGACATATTAGCTATACCAGTTGATTTTTCACCGAGAATTGTGCATGTCCTAGGCGTTCGAATTCCAGATACCGAATTTGCCATGTCAGAAAGGACGCTGTAACCGGATTGGGAAAAACTTGAAGTTCGTACAGCCTTGTAACACATTTTGCAATACGATTTAAGGCCTTTGTTGGCACCAGATTGCCTCATCAGGAAATTTACCCACCAGATTACAATTTGACTGGGAAAAGGCTATTACACCTCCATAGTCCTCCTCAAGACTAGCACAAAGGCAATCCCAGGGATCGAGAACAGTGCCTTTAAAACTCTTCAAAGTTATGTATATCTTCTTCATGCTTGTATATTTTCGAGACTGTCCCATCTACATAGAGCTAAACTTGTGTACAAAAAAAACAAAAAACAACAAAAAACAACAAAACGTTTGACTTCTCTGTGAGTATCATTTGCTTTGTGTCCGAAAGGTACACGGAATACGACCATGACTTCCTGAATAATTACTAATTTAGAGAATACGATGTAATAGAGTTATCTTGACTATTTTACTGGCCGCGATGTAGTGTTGATCCGAGGGAAACACACTGTCAACCATTGCGTTCATTCCACACGTGCGCAAATCCACAACCCGCTGATCAATGCGTAAAAACCTTGCTGGAATGACTTTATGTTACACAATCAACCACTTGAACCAAGTCAATGTCAGCTTCTGACCTTTACAATCAATGTAATTGAGGAAAATATATGATGTTCCGCTGTCATAGAAAAGTCTACCGGCGAAAGGCTTGCCCCAACAAGGTATATATCCAACAAAATATCGACAGAGTCTAAAATTAGCAGAGCCGGTATTTGCTTAGTCATACATGTGACGACGGTACGCCCTTTGTTAACCTCCACGCAAGCCATAAAATACCTTTGCTGCTAAAAAGTAGGAATTTGTCCAAATGTGACCTTAAATGAAAATCGGTGTTGACACAATAAGCCGATACACATAACTGTTTATACCTTCATTTGAATAGACTATGTAAGGAACAGCCGATGATTTACAGTTTTATTATTTTCATACTGCGACGCATGACGTAAACATTTACGAACACTGCGAGTCCATACCATATACCAAATGCCTTGATCATGGATTGATTGCAGCTTTAACGTGTTGGAATTCGTAATTGGGGTTTCTGGAGTAAAGATGCAATGGGATTCCTAGGTGTTGGCTGGAATGTCTTTCCGGTGACCTTCCTCGTATATCCAGTAGCTGGGGTAGATTTAGCGTCCCTGGGCCTTTACAAATGATATACTAAGTTGGTTGATGCTTTGACGATAGGAATGCATTATGTCGCCATGGTCAAATTGGAGGAAAATAAAAAAATTAAGAAAAAAGGTAAACTCAATATCACATTTGATCACGTAAATACTAATAATATTCCGTTCAGTGAGAAGAGAGTCTGACAAAGGCGCTGCTTTTTAACCGAACGTACATGTACTCAGGACCAGAATATCTATAGATGTCAAATATCGTTCAACTCTATATATAAATTATAACTACGTTATGAGATATTCAGATGGAAAATAATATCAGAGGACGGTGTGTGAATGCTTTTGGCTGCTGCTCTCCCGCCACGATTCGGGGAAAGAGAACCCGTTCCCATAGCTTACAATGCCCCACTCCCAACCTACCCTGACAACTCACCGCAAAACCTCTCCAAATCAGAAATACTGACACATGCTCCATCTGTAAGCCTCACGACACACGATAGAAATTCACTCAATGCTGGTATTTCTTATGTTGATCGCTTGAAAAACAAATTTATGCTGCTACCTTGTGAAATCGCCCGCCCTTACATATCGCGGTCATCCAGACAAGTTGCCGCTTCACTTCAGTACTATGCACCACTGGCTTACGAACTTCTAATCTGCCGTCTATATATATATTCTTTAAAATGCCAGTTAAACAAGCAGCACGAGATCATCATCGAAATCACCATGGAGACAAGATGACTCCAGACGTTTTATTACTGTGATATCAAATATTATTTAGTGCCTTCAACGTTACCCTAATAAACCAGCGCCATAAATAGGTCTAATTTGTGCTGCATAGTTACATTTGTATAATACGTGCTTTGTCAAACGAATACAAGTTGGCGCAGCTAGTGATTGTCTGATCTTTGTGATGCATAAAGACATGACTGCAGGGTTGCTTGAAGTAAGATAAATTGGACAATTGATAGGACAGTGCAACCGAACTGCTGTTGCAAACATTGACTAACTTCAGTCCCACCCTGATAATAATCCCTTAATCATGTAAAATATGTTGAAGGAACTTTTTTCGAGGGTAATGCACCTACGTATGACAAAGGCAATAACGGAGTGATACAAACTTTTTCTAAAAGCCCATTACAATTACACTTGTTTTTTTACAGATCAGCGTATTGCTGGCACGTATCTGTGTCACCCTCTTTGTTCTACTTTCAGCAAATAACATTCGAAATCTGTTATACTGAGTAGGAGAATCGGTGTCATTGACTTCATCGACGAAGAAAGTAAACTTCAGGAGACGTTAATTATAATTTTGCCAGATAAGGTACGGTCATTGTTAAGGTGGAGCTGCCTGTTGCCAACACATTTTTTTTCAAAGCAATATTTCTCATCAAAGATGACAAGGAAACCCCCTCATATTATATATTCAATAAGAGGAGACTTAAAAGTTTAGTATGATAGCAGTAGTTTACTCAAAAGATGAAGTGGATGTATATTTGGGGTAAAAAACTCAATTTTGGTATTAATGAAAAAAATCAATTGAAGTCAAAAACGATGCTATTTCCTGATATGTAATATTTCACTTGAAAGAAGAGTATATGTAAAAAACACGATTATTTTATTTGCCATTATCTATCCTCATTCTAAAATAGCAATGGTTGAAAGACTGCCACTCAAAAAATTGATTAAAATCATGATACGAAAAATTAAAATGCGTCCTCTTCAAAATGTAAGAACTTTATTGTCAAACAAAATAGTCGTTTTGTTTTATAGCATTTAAAAAACATAAAATGAAAATGTCAGAAAATTTGACTAAGCCAGAATGGAGTTAAATTCTTTGGAAATTGTGAAATTGGGAGGAAAAAGAAGCCAGGAAATCGGGTGATTTGCATTCATGTGCATAAATTAACACTTCTTTATCACGCAACTTTCGACTACTTCACAAGCTACAAGGTGAACCCAACTAATATTTTAATCTTGGGTTAACAAATTAATCAAAATGAAATAAATATTTCTAAAAACATATTTTTGAGGAAAATATGCTGTGTTGGGTACAGTGCCCCCTTAAACTACATTCTTAAGTACTTGTTATTTACTTGATTACGTATGACTGGTATAAACACATATCAATGGTAAATTCTCTAGATTGATTGATTTTGAGAAATAATCTCTTTCAAAAAATATTTCTCAAAAAACACTATTACTTATCACATATGTTATTCAGTGTCTAGAAGTTACCAGTGTGTTATTAAATTGCTCACTATCAATCTTACAGTGACGTCACGCCGTATGTTTAACGACTGTACAATGTTTAAAATTGTCAGTTACGACTTCACTGAGGGTTATCTGTAAAACTTACAATCGATTTAAAGTGTGCTCCTTATTGCACCTAGAGTAAGATGAAAGTTGAAAACAGTAATGCTGGTGTAAACCATTTTCTTCCAAAAACAAAACCTAATGGGAAATTCCAACTCTGCGGTTTCTCGACTCTTTATATATACATCAGCCCTTTCAATATATATCAGCCCTGGATCCAGTGGTGGTGCGGAAAATAGTATTCTATGGCTGTCAACAATTATACTCTTGCTGTCGAAATTCAGGAAGTTCTCAACGTCAAATTTAACTTTTGATGTATCCAATAATGGCATTGTGCACCTGCGCGTGAAGTTTATCGTAAACGTATTCATTCTAAACTTGGGAGAAATGTTTATCGTTTACAAGACATGGCAGCCAAATTGAGGCGAAGTTGCCATTTCTACAACATATTTTATAACTGAACATCTACAATCGACTTATGTTTGGGATAATCAACCTGATGGAATGCCATTTGTATTCATTCATTGACTTGATTCTTTGTCTTACAGACAATATAAAATGTATTATATGTACTCATGAACAAAACCATCATTGAAGAAGCACTGCCATATGATTAAAGGGTTAACTTTATTAAAATAAAATCATGAAGAATTTTTTTTTCCTATATTAATCCTTAATGCAATGCCAGACAAATCGATTGATTTGCATGTAAAATGCAAGAGCTTTTCAGTGTAATATTGTCTTTATTTAAAAACGCTGACAAGAGGGTCTATATGAGAAGCTATATTTCAAAAATAAAATATGTAATAGGAATAGAGTCGCTGATCTTTAAAATTTGATAAACCATTTTCTTCCAAAAACAAAACCTAATGGGAAATTCCAACTCTGCGGTTTCTCGACTCTTTATATATACATCAGCCCTTTCAATATATATCAGCCCTGGATCCAGTGGTGGTGCGGAAAATAGTATTTTATGGCTGTCAACAATTATACTCTTGCTGTCGAAATTCAGGAAGTTCTCAACGTCAAATTTAACTTTTGATGTGTCCAATAATGGCATTGTGCACCTGCGCGTGAAGTTTATCGTAAACGTATTCATTCTAAACTGGGGAGAAATGTTTATCGTTTACAAGACATGGCAGCCAAATTGAGGCGAAGTTGCCATTTCTACAACATATTTTATAACTGAACATCTACAACCGACTTATGTTTGGGATAATCAACCTGATGGAATGCCATTTGTATTCGCTGGGTTACAATAAAAGTATACTATTCTGTTAACATCGTTATTATTGTCGGCAGCCCATTTCAGCATAGAATGAATCAAGAGGCATGAATCGAGAATGAAACGAGAGGCTTATCTTGCCAATACCTAATTGTATTTAAAAACGCTGAAAAGAGGGTCTATATGAGAAGCTATATTTCAAAATAAAATATGTAATAGGTTATAGAGTCGCTGATCTTTAAAATTTGATAAAACATTTTCTTCCGAAAACAAAACCTAATGGGAAATTCCATCTCTGCGGTTTCTCGACTCTTTATATGTACATCAGCCCTTTCAATATATATCAGCCCTGGATCAAGTGATGGTGCGGGAAATAGTGTTCTATGGCTGTCAACGATAATACAATAACTGTCGAAATTCAAGAAGTTCTCAACGTCAAATTTAACTTTTGATGTGTCCAATAATGGCATTGTGCACCGGCTCGTGAAGATTATCGTAAACGTATTCATTCTAAACTGGGGAGATATGTTTATCGTTTACAAGACATGGTAGCCAAATTGAGGCGAAGTTGCCATTTCTACAACATATTTTATAACTGAACATCTACAACTGACTTATGTTTGGGATAATCAACCTGATGGGATACCATTTGTATTCGCTGGGTTACAATAAAAGTATACTATTCTGTTAACATCGTTATTATTGTCGGCAGCCCATTTCAGCATAGAATGAATCGAGAGGCATGTCTTGCCAATACCTAATTTTGGAATTTCATAAATTCAAAAAACAATGTCACCGTAATGCCCCTCTATCAATCGACACAGGAATACTATGACAGAACCTATGCAGCTATTTTATATTCAAAGATTTTAATAATTGAAATGAACTGCGGACTCTGAACACAAATCATAACTTATAAGAATCAGTAACTTATGAAGTACATGACGAAGCAAGCACTACTCTAAACTGCCGTCATACCCTTATCAACAATAAACAGAGTCCTACGAAAGGATGAATGCACTGATAAAATTAATTTAGATTAGCGTAATTTAGATTTAACTAAGTTAGGACACATGTTTTCCTTTTCTCTTGGTCTTAACAATATCAAGTTCAGCTATGCCATATAAAGATAATCCAACAGAACAATATCAAGTTCAGCTATACTTTATCATTTTATGCCATATAAAGATAACCCAACATAACAATATCAAGTTCAACTATACTTAATCATTTTATGCCAAATAACGACAAACCCAACAGAACAATATCAAGTTCAGCAATACTTTATCATTGTATGTCTTATAAAGATAAGCAACAGAACAATATCAAGTTCAGCTAAACTTTATCATTTTATGCGATGTAGAGATAACCCGACAAAAAATACCGAGTCCAGCTATACTTTTACATTTTATGCCATATGAAGATAACCCAACGGAACAATATCAAGTTCAGGTATACTTTATCATTTTATGCCATATAAAGATGAACCAATAGAACAATATCAATTTCAGCTATACTTTATCATTTTATGCCATATAAAGATAACCGAACAGAAAGATATCAATTTCAGCTATACTTTATCATTTTATGCCATATAATATAACTCAAAAGATCAATATCAAGTTCAGGTATACTTTATCATTTTGTACCATATAAAGATAACCCAATAGAAACATATCAAGTTCAGCTATACTTTATCATTTTATGCCATATAAAGATAACCCAACAGAACAATATCAATTTCAGCTATTCTTTATCATTTTATGCAATGTAGAGATAACCCGACAAAAAATACCGAGTCCAGCTTTACTTTTTCATTTTATGCCATATGAAGATAACCCAACAGAACAATTTCAAGTTCAGCTATACTTGATCATTTTATGCCATATAGAGATAGCCCGACAAAAAATACCGAGTCCAGCTATACTTTATCATTTTATACCATATAAAGATAACCCGACCAAAAAAAATATCGAGTCCTGCTATACTTTATTATTTAATGCCATTTAAATAATCCAACAGAACAATATCAAGTTCAGCTATACTTTATCATTTTATGCAATATAATGATAGCCCAACAGAACAATATCAAGTTCAGCTATACTTTATCATTTTATGCCATATAAATATAAACCAACGGAACAATATCAAGTGAAGCTATATTTTATCATTTTATGCCATATAAATGAAACAATAAAACATATCAATTTCAGCTATACTTTATCATTTTATACCATATAAAGATAACCCAACAGACCAATATCAAGTTCAGCTATACTTTATCTTTTTATTCGATGTAGAGATAACCCGACAAAAAATACCGAGTCCAGCTATACTTTTTCATTTTATGCCATATGAAGATAACCCAACAGAACAATATTAAGTTCAGCTATACTTTATCATTTTATACCATATAAAGATAACCCGACAAAAAATACCGAGTCCAGCTATACTTTATTATTTAATGCCATTTAAATAATCCAACAGAACAATATCAAGTTCAGCTATACTTTATCATTTTATGCCATATAATGATAGCCCAACCGAACAATATCAAGTTCAGCTATGCTTTATTATATTATGCCATATAATGAAAGCCCAACAGAACAATATAAAGTTCAGCTATACTTTATCATTTTATGCCATATAAAGATGAAACAATAGAACAATATCAATTTCAGCTATACTTTATCATTTTATGCCGTATAAAGATATCCCAACAGAAAGATATCAATTTCAGCTATACTTTATCATTTTATGCCATATAAATATAACTCAAAAGAACAATATCAAGTTCAGCTATACTTTATCATTTTATGCCATATAAATAATTCAACAGAACAATATCAAGTTCAGCTATACTTTATCATTTTATGCCATAGAAAGATAACCCAACAGAACAATACCAAGTCCAGCTATACTTTATCATTTTATGCCATGTAAATAATCAAACAGAAGAATATCAAGCTCAGGTATACTTCATTATTTTATGCTATATAAAGATAACCAAACACAACAATATCAAGTTCAGCTATACTTTATCATTTTTGCCATATAGATAATACAACTCGAGAGACCTCACAATGTTCGACTCCGAAAATACAAAATAAAGTTTGAATACAAGAGAGCAAATCCTTGTCAACAATCAGCAAAAGTTGTCAGGTCTCTAGTAATGACGCTTTAGGTCATTCCATATATTTTAATATTGGATAATGAAGCAAAGAAGGGCCACAATTACTAAAACTCCTGCTATTGAAAACACTAGCAAAACCGGTCACTAAGCATGACCCAAGTCCGGGACATGTATCCAAAGCTCTGCAGCTTTACCGAACTGCTACTGTGTAATTTTAAAATAAAATCATTTAGCAGTCAGTGTCCCAATGACTCCCTTTGCATATAATTTACTGAATGAATCATTCGGATTACAGCTAGTGAAAGCTATTTCATTCGTGTCGTTTTCATCGAGCTTCTTTCTAGACAATACTTCTCTCTAGATATTGTGAACTTAATTACACAAAAGACTCAAACCCACACAGGCAGGCTTTTATGCGACGTCTGTATGACCAATGAGAAACTAATAAAACTCGCAGTTGAAGGTTCTATTCTATAGTTTCGCATATCAAAGCAAACATGCTATATTGCCGTTATACGTCAGAATATTAGACGATCCCTACCTTGCAATGTAGTAGGACTTAGTTACGTAAAACGTACGTCAAGGTACACAATTTTGTCTTTTGTTGACAAAAAGTACTATGTGCTTAAATCGTTTCTAACATTCTGAACTGAAAGGGAAACCAATTCTGCCAAAATGAAACAGTTAAAATTACAGCGCATGCGTTAAGTCTTTTACTTAAAAAAAAGTAGCGTGATTTGTGATTGTCAAATGTAGCCATGTCCTGCAGACCCACACAGTCGGCTTCAACTGAGAAACTTAGTCATGTCCTGCAGACCCTCACCGTCTCCACCGAATAACTATTAAATCAAAGAATTGAAAGTTCATTAGGAATGATCCAACAATTTATTTATTTCTCTGGAATTCGCTTATCTTTACAGCGCGCCGATACTAGATTGGCAAGGTAATGCTTTATGTAGACATCTAATCTTCATCATTAACTGCAGTCTGACCTAACATGAGCTAAGACTTATATCGCAAATGTATTTCACAAAGTCAATTAGAAGTCTGACAACTCACACCCGAACACCAACCAGGGAACATAACATGCACAAGTGGTATTTGCAAGGATCGAAGATTGACACGTCTGAAAAGGAAAAATGGTCAAGTTATGTGTTTGCTTGTTTGTTTGTGTCTATGTCTCAAAAATAAGTCTAATTAGCCCTTTGTGGCCTATGAACGCTTATACATCCGGTTTTAGACAATATATTTGTTTCAGAACCCAAACAAAAAACCCTCGACGAAAAAGGATTCAATCGTAAGCAAATTTTGGATCTGTGTTTATACTATTTCCCTAGCTTTGAATAACGAATATTAGGATCAGCGGTACACAATTAACCTTACTCCATTCCATTGAGAACGAATAGGATTATCTAGCAAGACCCTAATGTGAAGCACGTGTTTACTTGTCCACTGATTTCATGTTTTAACTTTATGACTCAATATTAATACTGTTTACAACACTGTTTACAGATTAAAGTTTACTGATTTACATTGATCGATATAATTATAAACTTTCAATACCTCACAGGAACGTATGTAATCATTCTAGGCTCTCCTGTCATCCCACCTTCTAAAAAGAGGATAATGAGGAAAAACTGGTATCATCGTGCCAGGTTCTCGTGAGCTGTATTATGGCTATAAGAAAATTGAACGTTGATCCCTAATGGTAAACGATGTTATGGGGTTTGTAAACAGCAACGCCCTACGCTCTAATAAAATAGTTGACATCAACTGACCACAAACAATAACTTTTGGTTTGTTTCAGACGTGTATTGAATTCTACCTCAAAGGTATACACCGAGGCACTGAATAGCAACCTCACAAGTATACATCTCAGCGCTGAATAGCAAAGAAACCATTCTATTGAAAGCTCAAACAAAGCTGGTCACTTAATTTGACCCCGACCAGTGCGTGACATGCAATCAATGGTCGGCGTCTATGTCATAATCTTCCAAATTGGCGCACAGAATAGTAATATTTCACGCTCAAAATACATTAGCGTTCTGGGACGCGAGTGATCAAGCTGACGTATCTTTGTTTGGACTCTGATAATGCTGGCGCCACGAAATACCGGCACAGTATCGACAACATGATCTCGCTCATTTACACATTTGAAAGAATTACCCAGTAACTAATTTTTCTCATGGAGGTATTTTGCGTACTAACCCCATGTTCTATTGTGTTTCAACCAATCGTAATATTGAGCCGCTGTTATCATTTTAATTTATTCATGGCGTGGGTTTGAAACAAACGAATTATAGCAAGCCACGCACGGGCAAGTGATAATTTCTACTTTTGTAATCTTTTCTAATGTCGGTAAATCAAAGTATTGTCTTATTACATTCTTTATGGCGTCGGCATCCGACATAGCCAAGATAATGTATAAATGGACACACTAACTCAGAGTCTAACAACGAGGACCGATAACCACGGTCACTAACTTGTGGAGTGACCGAAACAGGACATTGACTCAGAAACTAGAACTTTGACCGAAACGAGAACTTGGACCACGGTCACTCCTTTTTGGAGTGACCAAGACTCAACAGAGGACAAGCTAACTTGGTCCGACTGACAAACAGGCAGATTCATGTATCGTTGACTGCGCCGTTAGGCGTAGTCATGGTTCCGTATTCAATAAATAAGTTCAAGTTACATCAACACTCGTCGACAGATCCAGCTTCTTTCCTTTATGTTATGACATGGTGGAGATACCAAGCCCGGTTCGAAGACTGACTTTGGGTCGTCAGTCACCTCTCGTCGCCAAGTGAGAAGCTCTACGATCAATTCCCCGAAGCACGAAAGTCACCATTGCCAAGCGCCGAACACTTTGCCAACGAGCGAGTTCCCCGTGTGAGTAAATCCTCTACGATCAGCTCTCAAGAAACTATGAACTTGAAGATTCACATCGAGCAATTCCCTGAAAAACGACATCCTGAAGACGAAGAATCCACTCTTCCTATGACGAGGAAACGGGCCACCCATAATCAACGATCAACAACAACCATGCAGTAATTCTATGATGCGATCAGTAAGTTTGAAATTTAGAATGATAGGTTTGTTTTCATGATTGTATTTTCGATTAATGTGAGAACTAGAATATGCTCTCTGATTTCTTTTTAATTTTTAAAAGGCTCGTTAATCGCATATCTACGGCAAGGTAACACATAGCAAATCTTCGAGCCTACTACACACGCGGGATGGAATACTTAAATATTTTAACGCAATTCAAGCGGGTTGGGAAAGAAGGAAATTTTTGAGAACGATTCTTGGCATCAATTTTTCGATTATATTGCCATTTCGAAACCTGCGTTTGTATGCAATCACTGTGAGAAGATTTTCAAACGACGAGATCGCTGAATAGAATTACTGAAAGGAAATTAACCAACCTCGGTAACTCTACAAAGCAAACAGTTTTGACAGAACAACGACCAATTGAAAAGAACTATACAAGCGCCAGGAAAAGAAACTGAACTCAAGCTACCCAAAGAAGTAAAAGATTACCTTACGGACACAATCGTAAAGACATTTTCTTTGTGCGCTAAGAACAAATAACCATGAGAATAAAATAACTGACTAAAGAAACTAGGACTCAAAATGAAAGAACAAAAAATACAAAAACATTTGACTTTACTGTTTTTTTTAAAGAACGTACTTTACAAAAACATTTTACCTGCATTTGTTATAACTGTGACTTTTCCTTATTATTTTATCAGCTGTTAAGTGACACATTGACATTTGCTGTGATTTTATTGTGTGAGATCTCGTAGTGTGCGGGGTAATGGCCGGCTCCTTCATACTGCCTGATGTCACACTGTCAGAAGCAGAATTCTTTGTTTCACGATTCAGTATGCAATTGCAATGTGAATTTTATCTACATCATGTATTGTATATTTTTTTCTTTAATTTTTTACTTACCGTGTGTATTTTTTTTTTGTTGCCTCTCATTGTCAACTCGTGCCTTTAGTTTTGCAAGTTTCCTTTTGTATGAAATTCAATTGTTTTACTTTCGCTGAATGCCCGAATCTGAAAACGTACATTTTTTGCTTCTCTCAAAACTTTAACAGTTTACAGTCCAAAACATAGGGCCAAAGTCCCTGAAGCTACTATAGACATGGATACAAAATTAAGTATTTCCTGTCTGTATGAAATTATCTCACTAAGGTCATCCTAGGGACATGTAAACCAAATATTAAAGCTGTCTGACCAGCGGTTTTGAAAAAAACAAGCGACTCAACAGTTGACAGAGCTCTGCTGTGTTATGTAGAGAATAACCTTTTGTGACACATGTATTGATTTCAGAATGGCCTGACCAAAAATGGAAAAAATTCCGTAAAAATACAGATTTGCTTATTTTATCAGAATATAATAGTCAATAATAGCAAATAAACAAGAGTTAATTACATTCTATTTAAAGTAAACAAGACTTGCTTAAATCAAGATTTACGTCATAAAAAACAGCATATCTGTCAGGTTACAAAGAATCTTAAGCTGCTTATCTTTATAAGTATTTTCATCCTATTAACCAAGCACATTTTAACTTTCAAATTAACATTGTAAGTAAGTTCTGTTGAATAAGTTCAGACTGTATGTACTCAGAGAAAGCACACTGAAGAGACAAATGTTTGAAACTTAAGAAGTTCAAGGTCATCAAAAGCATTATAAGGAATCATGTTACACTTTCATTGCACTGTTTACACAGATTGCATAATTGCTATAAATAGCACATGAGGAATCTTACAGCCCAGCTTTACCATAAAAACCCTATCACTTTGACCACTCTTTTAATTGACCACTTTAGTTTGTTCCTCAAAAAGTAATCTTATTTTATCCTTACCAAGTCAACCATAAATGGAAATTAGAACTTTCTCTATCTCTATTTATTTGACCACCCTATCATGACAAACTATTATGAGCAATTTCTTTTAGATAACATAAACGGTGGTTCAGAAAATATCAAAGTTGGGATTCAGGAAAGTTGCCTTTACATGTTTTAATCCTCCAAGATGGTAAGCATTTCACTATGAACTGTCAGAAAAAGTTGAACTTTCTGATAATTCCACACTAAAATTATTTTGGCTTTGATGATTTCCTAATTAATTCAATTATTTAAAATCATATTAATTATTTTTTTTCTGGGTGAATTGATAGGGCTTACACAGTACAACAATTACATACAATGTAAGTCAAATTTTGACCAAAAATGACAAAAAAATTCCTTAAAAATACACATTTGCATATTTAATCTCAATTTGAACAAATCTAAGTTGGGTTATCTCTAGGGACCTGTATACCAAATAACAAAGCTGTCTGACCAGCGGTTATTAAGAAGAAGATGTTTTACCAAAAACACCTTTTTCGGCATTAATTTGCCTATTTTCAACAATATCAAAAAATTAAAAAAAACCGTTTCTCAAAATTATATTTTTAATCTACACAACAAATATTAAATCAGTAAGTACTGCGGTTCTCAAGATATTTGAGTGGACGGACGCCTCACAAACGTACATACATACATACATACATACATACATACATACATACATACATACATACATACATACATACATACATACAGACATACAGACATACAGACATACATACATACAGACTGACGACGGACGCCGGACGGATACCCATCCCAATAGCTTCTATAGACTATGGTCTATAGTAGCTAAAAACCATCATTCCATGCACTTTAAATCACACATTGCCCTACGAATGAGGTTCTATTTGAAAGCCTTTTTTGCAAAGTTTGGAACAGCAATGCTTGGTCTCTATTTCCGTTTTACGCTAAGCCAGCGTGTTTCTCTTGTTAGTAAGATTTACGAACAGGCTTTATTTATTCTAATGCTGACGGCAAACAAAGAGATGGTCTCAAGAAGACGCACAAAGTCCGCCATCCAAATGCCTACACGCTCGTGACTATTATTCTTCGAGGTCAAACGAGCCCAACTATTACCCGCAAAAGACGCGAGGATTATTTTAAGGTCAATAGCGATCATGCATTTTATGATAATAAATCACACGTGTTTCAGACTTCCTTTCAAAGAAATTTACTTTGTCATATTCTCAACTCAGAGGAAACGGACGTATTATTTTGAAAATGAGGTCATTTTCTATTTCTAAATTGGCCCATGTCATAATCTTCCAAATTGGCGCACAGAATAGTAATATTTCACGCTTAAAAAATTAGCGTTCTGGAACGCGAGTGATCAAGCTGACGTTTCTTTGTTTGGACTCTGACAATGCTGGCGCCACGAAATACCAGCACAGTATCGACAAAATGATCACGCTCATTTACACATTTGAAATAATTACCCGGTAACTAATTTTTCTCATGGAGGTATTCTGCGTACTACCCCCATGTCCTATTGTTTTTCAACCAATCGTAATATTGAGCCGTTGTTATCATTTCAATTTATTCATGGCGTGGGTTTGAAACAAACGAATTGTAGCAAGCCACGCACGGGCAAGTGATCATTTGTACTTTTGTAATCTTTTCTAATGTCGGTAAATCAAAGTATTGTCTTGTTATTTTCTTTATGGCGTCGGCATCCGACATAGCCAAGATAATGTATAAATGGACACACTAACTCAGAGTCTAACAACGAGGACCGATAACCACGGTCACTAACTTGTGGAGTGACCGAGACAGGACATTCACTCAGAAACTAGAACTTTGACCGAAACGAGAATTTGGACCACGGTCATTCCTCTGTGGAGTGACCAAGACTCAAAAGAGGACAAACTAACTTGGTCCGACTGACACACAGGCAGATTCATGTATCGTTGACTGCACCATCAGGCGTAGTCATGGTTCCGTATTCAATAAATAAGTTCCAGTTACATCAGCACTCGTCGTCAGATCCAGCTTCTTTCCTTTATGTTATGACATCTACCTGGTTGAATTGTATGCCTGGAGGTATATTGTCAATCAATTATAGCGAGCAAGCAAATCGTATTGGATGGGCAAATTCCTGACAATCTCTCAAAATGCACACATTGCAAAGTAGTAGAAATGAATAAAAACACCATAAGACTACAAACTGTTATCAGGAAAATATCTTTATATTTTAAGAATTCGAGGTCAATATCAATGGCGTGGTCACGGTCAATTCATGCCAGACGGCGCAGAGCTCGTCAGGCCAAAGATAACATGCATTTTGCAATACTGATGACGCCCTTGCAATAACGCGACAAGATGTTGGTTGTATCTGAGAAGTGTTCCTGTGTATTTCCCATAATGTTGACGCTTCTTTCAATGTTTTTAATTTGATAATTTTTGTCTCAGGCCATGTAAATATTGATGTATCAGCTTTGCTGGCTAAAACTGAGGTAAAAACGCACTAACATTGTTGATGTAATAGTAGCAACGTTCAATGATAGCTACAGTAGTGTTGTCGGTTTACGTTTTTGAAAAAAAAACTTGATGTTTTCAATTGACGAAGATTATTTATCTTGACTCTCAGTTTAAGAAACCTTCATTAATCTCGATTCATTGTGCCATAGTGTACCCAGACAAACAACAAACAACAGCGATATGAAGTTTGATAAAACAGTCGATATTATTAAATCTTGCACCTGTCAGAATAACTGCTTAAGGGGGAGACAAACCTTCGCGGACACTTATCTTTAACCTCATTTTTCACCATTAGAACGAATCTTTAACCCGACACGTAGTATATGTTTTGGTAGCTCGACTATTGAAGATTATAAAAATTGTGGAAATATTTCAAAACCTGTTTGCTTGTGTTTGCTTTGCTCAAAAATGTGTGTTTTGAGTTTTTGTCACTTAAAAAGTGTAAGTACGAGAGGGTGATAGCCATTGGTGAGCCGTTTACTGCAATCGATAACGGGGTAAGGTGTGTAAAAACCCGTGTCGTGGTTTTTTGATATTTCGCTTTGTTTCTGCACACTTAGCATTGGAAGTGAAAGTGGAAGTGGTGATTTCTGAATAAATTAACGGCTTCTGTCTACGTTTGTCACGATATCTTTCGTTTTTGGAACATTATCGGAATTCTGAGACATGGTTTTCTAGAATTAGTCATTAACTACAAAGATAAGCCTAATCCGTCATAGTGGTGCCAAGTTACACTCTCGAAAAGTTGCGATACATTGCCCAAAACAGAACGGAGTAAATTGAAGAAATGTGTATGCGACCCTTGGAGTCGCACAAAGTCAGCTAAAATTCCGGTTCGCTCACATTTTCGATGGAAATTCCCAGCCCACAATTAAGTGCAGGACTTTTTACACAATTGTTTGAATTTGTGGTATGAATGAAACGATACATGACGTGAAAATTGGACGAAAATGTACACTCAAACGGCCAGTTCGCGGCGTAAGCGCTAGGCTTTATTTACACAACTGTCATTCCGAGCCAAATCTGGGGATAATCTTCTTGCTAAATACAAATTAGCTTATTAACTGTGCACTGTAATGTACCATTTAAAATCTGATTATCAAGCGAAGAAATGGCTGGGTGCGTATATACTCAGTAAAAATTATGTGATTTTGCATGCCAAGTCCGATGACATTGTATTTTGCTGTCTTTTGGTTGCGCAATCGTCACTGCGTTTTCAGCTTCCTCCCCGGAGAGCGGCATGTGAAAATGAATTTGCAAGTTCGGGTTGTGTACGCTAGTATCTGTATCTGCGAGTGTGCTTTTTATGCGATTTACAGGACATAGTTGTACCATTACCTTCATGATTGCATTATCGTAGAGAGTGGCAGCAAAACCTGACTCCTACTGTATATTCACATACAGTGAGCTTATGTATGTGACTTTGTGGAGGGACTGTGTGTACGCGTACGTTTCGAGTACCCTTCAGCCAACGGAACGGATATAAATGGTGAAACACACACGCTTCATAAATTACAACATGTAGTGTTTGTCAGTGAGGCAGTCTGTAAAAGAAATCTGACACTGCATACCAAACGTCAGTTTCGAATATCGGGAATCGAGCGCAGTCCTCTATAGAGCGCTCAATCTGGGGAAAGCGTTATGACCGCGATTGCAGTCGGCTCATTACTTCAGACTGACAGTCTGTATCATT
>LD343164.1:30766-41460 GCA_001465055.1 Ptychodera flava | reverse complement strand
GATTAATTCTGTTGAAATATTTTAAAATAATGGCCATGGTCAGATTGAAGCATTCAAAGAGGAGTTTTCAAGTATCATGACCCGAGCTGCCCTGTTTACTGCATCAGAACATTTGGGGGGCTACTGAGGGGTGTGTTGGGCAGTGCCACGTGACCACTACTGACCGGTAGCTAACTTCTGTAGTCATGGTAATGAGTTTCATTTTAATAGCCATCTGAAATTCCTATTGTTCATTCATATGATGCAGACGTGTTATGCCTCTCTCAGTTTCTCGAAAGTGTTTGTACATTCTATCTGGAGGTGGATTTTTTCCGTACGTATATTTTAAAATTTTCTCAAAATCACCCAACAATTAATTTAACCACCCAAAAATATTCAAAATCAGAAATCAAGATCAAATGATTCTGTTTCAACATGGCTGTTTTTAGTCAGCGCAGTTAGGGGTATGGATGGCAGTCCCTCAGACCACTCTGCCGCACAAAATATAATGGTAAAGTGCGCGGGATAGCTTTGAGGCACCCAGCTATGTGTCAGTGGTTGTGGAGTTTTTAGACGGAATTGTCCCTTCACAGTGCTGGAGTTGAAAAATCTGCTCGACCTAATTTGCATTGGAATGCGCATCATGGTGGTGAAGCAAATACATAATACAGATGTGCAATAGCGTTCTCGACCCCTGGACTCGACCTTTTCGTCTGGGAGCCAGGAACCATCCTCGTGTCATGTACAACAAACTTCAATATTTAATAAAACCAAAAGGTTTGCAAATGTCCTTAAAGGAACACTTAAAAGCACAAAGGCAGTGATCGAAGTGTACACTTTATAACAACTGCACTGTTGTAGTGAAGTTCGAGGTTTTGTTTGGGTAGGTTTGTCAGACCATGGAGGTAGAAAGAGAGACTACCTACATGGTCAGACCATGGAGCTACCAAATGTACCTCCATGGTCAGACCAGGTTTGCCATCAGCTGTTTGCCATGCTCGCTAGCCAGAGCAATAATTTCCGCTCCGCTGACCTACGCAAATAGCGCTGAGCTGTTGCCGTAAAGAGGCGCGTGGTTTACGACGATGAGGTTTGCCGACCAACCCGCATACCCAAGCAAAAATCGAACAGCATCATTGCAGCCGACTTATAACCCCATTGTTTCACTTAAACAGGCTCTGATTACAAAGCAGGGCATAAATTTGTATCGCATGGCAAATTTAGCTCACTGTACGAACGGCCGAGGTCAAGTTATATCAGTAGTAAAGATGACAACAGAGCTGTAAATTTACAGACAGTGCCGCCGAACGCTTGCATTGAATGGACTTACTTCCGTAAACACTCGATTTTTCAACGTGCTTGTTAAACTTCTTGGAGGATATACAACGGCTGGTTTTGAAGAAACCATATCCATTGCTATGTTTTCTTGACTGGCTATGATGTAGGAAGGTTGTGTATAAAAATAAGTACATGAAGAAAGTCACTGAGCGGCCTTTGGGTCAAGTTGCTTGACCTCTAAAGTTCTCATCGGCTTCAGATTCAGGTTCGAAATCTCTTCACATTTCGGATTTAGCAGGATTAGCCTTACCATTGATACGTCCATGGCATAACTATGCATTTTGGCTGAGTTTTTAAACTTTCTGAGAGTGACATCAAGAAATATATTCTCACCAGAGAATTTGATTACACATTCATAAGATTTATCTAATTATTTATTAAAATGAATAATTCAGACATAGGTATAATTAGGAAAAATTGCAAATTTGCTAATAAAGAATATAGAATAGAGAATTACAGATTAAAGAATAACTATGACTTATTCTAATATACAAGTGAAGGGTCTTTAATTAACAAACCAATGTGTTGTATCAAAGAATTAATAAATTCAGCTACAAATGAACATCCAGCTTGGCCACTGATGGGGCTATTAGAGATATTGCCGACGTACTTACAATGGTCAATGCTCTTAATAAAACACAACGTAATACACAATATTCATGATTTAATGTAATGAAATATACATTCAGATATAAGAAAGTTTGTGTATGTGAATTTTATAGGGGATTATTTACGACACAACAGGGATAAAGAAAATAACATTTCAGTTGAAGAGATCACTGTGGGTGAATCTACAAATTCGTTAATACACGCATGTTTCAACACCACAAATTAAAAGCAAAGTATAATGGTACGCATCAACAATATCAATGACAGTGAAGAGCTTAGGAAAATTTATTTCTGCTCATCTGTGTAAGAATGTTTTAGGTGTGCTGTTAAGTCTTTTATTGTTTTTCTCTGATATTATGTATAAACATTTTATAACTAGAAAATCTGACAATTTCCATATCTTACAAGGCAAATGTATGGCGAATGTCTTTTAACTGTACATAATGCTAGACAATTGAACAGGAGAACCATAACTTACTTCAGATGTGATTGGTCTATCAATTTTACATTGAGTTTTATGTACAAATTCTCTTTCATTGCAAACTTGAAGTTTGTCTGTTCATTAAATGCTCCAAGGACAAAGTAATAATGTCTGTTATTTAAGTTGTATGCATCCTGCAGTCTTCAGACAGATATAGATACAAAGAAATTATCATCACCTTTTCATTCTTAATTATCTGTTGGGACGTACCATTATACTGTGTGTTTTAGTGGTGGTGTTGAAATATATATTTTTATGAATGTGTACATGATCCCAGAGCAATCTCTTCAACTGAATATTTCTTATTTTGTTCATCCCTGTTCTGCCAGAAATAATACTCAATAAAATCCACATACGTCATTATTTGCGAATATTTGTTTCATTACACTAAATCATGAATGTTGCAGTGTTGTATTTCTAAGAGTGCAGACCATTGAGGTCAGCGATATCTTGAAGAGCGCCATCAGTGGCCAACTGTGATGTTGATTTCAAGCCGAATTCATCAACATTTTTATTCGAACATCAATGGTCAATTAATTATCAATGGTCTGTTAATAAAAAATCCATCACTTGCATACTGGAATATTTTATAGTTTTTTAAAGTCTTTGAGCTTACTTCTCAGATTCTAAAAAGAAAGGAATTGTCGCAAATTTCACATACACAAGAGGGCACATTTTTATTCCTTTGAATATATACACAGTGTATTCAGATACACATACGGGAAATGCTGTTGAACATCGATTCATGTGAAAGAAGTAAAGAACTCTGTGGCTTCAGTACATGAGAAACACTTTGTATTCATTTCAATGATTTTCTACACTTAGCTTTATACAAAACAAATTCTATAACATTACGTACTTGAAGTTCATGTGGGTTCTGGAATTTCCAAATAAAATGTGAGAGTCTGTAAACATTCTATGTCAGCAACCACATTCTTTCTGATTTTATTTTAAGTGTATCAACAAAAATAACGATTATTTTGTGATTTTCATGTGATTTATTTGCAAATTTGCTATTTTCCCCGATCACACCTTTGACAGAATAGTTTATTGTGAAAAATGAATAAATAAATAGATCTGATGAATTGTATTTATTAAGTTCTTTGGTGAGAATATCTTCCTTGCTAGTACTATCACAAAGTTTCAACAAGCGACCTAAGGGCCGATATAGCTTCGCTGTGTTTATGTAGAGAATAACTATTTTTGACACATGTCGATGAAGAAGGTGGAAATCTTTGATAGCTCATTTCAGTGGCCAGAAAAAAATGGCTAATTAATAGCTGCAAAAATACACAATTGAAGATTTCATCATAACCTGAATATATCACATTGGATCATCCCTGAGAACATGTCAACCAAAGCTATCAGACAAGTAGTTTTTTAAGAATGAAATTTTCTGACCAAAAATGGCAAAAATTGCCCCCCCCCCCAAATAAAAATTGCAGATTTCACCATAATTTCAATATATCATATATTAAAATAATCCCTGGGAACCTGTATACCAAATATCAAAGCTATCGACTTGCAGTTTTTGAGAAACAAATTTTTTGACCAAAAATGGCAAAAATTACCCCAAAAATACAAAATTTCGGATTTCATCATAATTTCAATGTATCATATTTAGTTCATCTGTAGGATATCAAATTTGAAAGCTATCAGACCAGCACTTTTTTGGGAAACACATTTTTTGACCAAAAGTGGCAAAAATTGCCCCAGAACTACAAAATTGCAGATTTCATCATTATTTCAATAAATATCATTAAGATCATCTGTAGGAACCTGTATACCAAATTGCAAAGCTATCAGATGAGTAGTTTTGGAAATACACACATTTTTTGACCTAAAATGGCAAAAATTGCCCCCAATATTAAAAAATTACAGAGTTCATCAGAAATTCAATATATATTACTTAGTCCATCTGTAGAAACCTGTACACCAAATTTAAAAGCTATTAGACCAGTACATTTTGAGAAACACATTTTTTGACCAAAAATGGCAAAAATTGCCCTAAAGTTACAAAATTTCAGATTTCATCAGAAATTCAATATATATTACTTAGTTCATCTGTACAAACCTGTATATCAAATTTCAAAGCTATCAGACCAGTACTTTTTGAGAAACACATTTTTGACCAAAACTGGCAAAAATTGCCCCAAAAATACAAAATTGCAGATTTAATCATTATTTCAATAAATATCATTTAGTTCATCTGTAGGAACCTGTATACCAAATTTCAAGGCTATGAGATGAGTAGTTTTGGAAATACACATTTTTTGACCAAAAATGGCATAAATTGCCCCCAAAAATACAAAATTACAGATTTTTTGTTTCTGAAAAAGTACAGACCAGTACTTTTTGAGAAACACATTTTTTGACCCAAAATGGCAAAAATTGCCTTAAAAATGCAAATTTGCACATTTCTGCATAATTTGAACAAAACTGAAAAAGATCATCCGTAGGGACCTATGTACCAAATATCAAAGCTATCTGACAGGTAGTTTTGAAGAAGATTTTTAAATGTTTTTTTCCCCAAAATGACAAAAATTGCCGTAAAAATACAAATATGCAAATTTCACCACAATTTGAACAAACTTAAGTAAGGTCACTCAAAGTGAACTGCATATAAAATTTCAAAGCAATCAGACTTGCGGTTTCAGAGGAGAAAGCAATTGTTGACAGACGACGGACGACGACAGAAGATGGACGACAAATTTCAATGCAATCGCACAAGCGGATTCAGAGAAGAAGATTTCTTCACCAAAAACAGCAAAAATGCCCCAAAAATACAAATATGCAAATTTCACCACGATCTGAACAAACTTAAGTAAGGTCACCCCAAGTGAACTGCATATAAAATTTCAAAGCAATCAGAGGAGAAGGCAATTGTTGACTGACGACGGACGATGGACGACGACGGAAAATCAACCTATTTGAAAAGCTCTGTGTCGCTGACAGTGGAGCTAAAATGTCGGCTAAAATTCATAGTTAAGTTCATCTTGTTGAATCTGAAACCAGAAGGTATTTTGAATCAGAATCTGAAGTCTAGTCAACTTTGGAGGTAAAGCAATTTGACCCAAAGGACACATTGTCATTTCCTTCACGTTTCATAGTATGCATAAACCTTCCTGTTGTATGGCCAGTCCAGAAAACATATCGATGGATCCTATATCTTTACAATCAGCTTTGGTATATCCTCCGAGAACTTAAATAAGCTTGCGGAAAAACCGAGTCAGACTCGGCTTTTTGTAAGTAAGTTGGCGTGACATTACCTTTGGCTAAATGAAAACTAGTTTATACGGGATAACACCAGAGTATTGCCAAACCTAAATATCATAACTTTTTCTGAAAAAATATTCAGTTATGTGTATGTAGCGAGTCAAAATTACACTAATTTCAGCAAAGCATTTGAAATATCAAATCGCTCTCTCTTGTTTGATAAGTTACAACATTACTGTTTTCACAAGGATCTGTTCAACATGGTTTCATACTTACTTGACCAACAGAAGACAAAAGGTACTTAGTAATGGTACCTCGTCTTTGTTGTGTGACATGACGTTCGGTGTACAACAAGGATCCATTTTAGGTCCTCTTTTGTTTGTTTTTATATGTCAACGATTTTCCCTTTCTTCTACAGAGCAATTATTGTTTGAAGATGATACCGGACTTTACAAAAGAATATTGCAATTTGCAGTCATCAGTAGACAAACTTGTACAGTGATCATCTACGTGGCAATTAGCCCTGAATATTGACAAATGTGGCACAATTTCTTTGAAAAAGAATCCCATTGTGTACGACTATCACATCGGTAACAAAACCCTTGCCAGGCTTATTAATCAGAAAGACCTTAATTGGTATGGTACTTGACACACAACTTTCTTTTAACAAATATATTGATCATATTGTTGCCAAGGCAAATCATATTGTTGGTTTTACAAAGCGTAATTTAAGTCATTGATAATGCTCCTGCTCTACTTGTTTGTTTGTAACAATTGTTTGTCCAATTTTACACAATGCCGTCATTTTAATTCTATCTCAAAGCACCAAGCAATGAGAATAGAATCAATCCAAAAACGCCTTCTCCATCTTATTCACGTGTCAAACATGACTTTCATAAGAACAACAGTGTATAATAATAATAATAATAATAATAATAATAATAATTCATTTATAAAGCGTCAATATCCACAACAAAGTGATCAAGGACGCTGTGATAAAATTTACATATTACAAAAAGCAATTAAAACAGTAATAAAAAAAAACTACAATAAAACCATCTAAAACCAAAGTCTAAAAAGCAGATTTAAAAAGGAACGTTTTAACATTAGTTTTAAAAATTGACAGGCTAGGAGAACGCCGAATATCTAATGGAAGACTGTTCCAGAGTATGGGAGCTGCCACACTAAACGAACGATCTCCATACTTCTTTGTGCGCGATCGAACCGGACGAAGTCTGAACTGGTCAGCTGACCTCAAGTTACGACATGGAACATAGTGATATCATATTTGAAAGATAACTGGGAGCAAGCCCGTGAATGCACTTAAAAGTCAGGACTAACATCTTAAATACAATGCGCTGTGTCACCAGTAACCAATGCAACTGGTGCAGAACACGGGTGATATGAAGAGAGATTTTTGAACGAGTTACAATTCTTGCAGCCATGTTTTGAATACGTTGAATCTGAATGATTAAATTATTCGAAAGTCCATAAAACAGAGAGTTACAGAAATCAATACGAGATGTGATAAAAGCATGGAAAAGTTGTTCTGTGGCAGACCTTGATAAATATTTACGAATACGAGCAATGCGTATGGTGTAATTGTGACTATGACTTACTCAGCAATATTTATAATATTACACATTTACATGTTCGTAGTGGTATTTTTGACTATGTATTCCTAAGTTGATGTCTTTTGTCACATTTTAATTGTACAGGTAGTGTATAGATTTTCTTTAGTCTCAATGTTCCTTTGTTAAGTGCTAGAAGAAGGGATTTTAATTCAAATACCTCCTACTAGAGTCGATGTTAAAAAGAGTGTTCATTGGTCACATTTCCCACTTCTTTAATTCACTTAAAAAAGTACTAGTAATACTGATGTTTTTGACGATTCACTGCAACTTTAAAAAACAAACATCTTTGCGGTTTTGCCTATTGAAATTTGATGATTCTGTCGTATGTTTCTTGTATGTAGTTTCTTCCTTTTCGATTACTTTTATTAGATTTATATTTCATAATTTGACTAGTCTGTAAGTGGCTGCCAATTGGCACTGTTGACGAGACGAAAATGAAATAAAGTACATGCGATATTGTCTTTCATCAGAATTAATATTCCTTGTGATTGAGTTAGAATTGTTAACCCTTTGCACCCTGACCCCCTGGTACTCTATGACGTCATCGGACATTTCTGTCCGAGCCGGGTTCAAAGGGTTAATTGATCACTATTCCTACCAAAGTCGAGCATTACAGGCGGCAACAATCCGTAAAGTGCAAAATTCCCTTTTGATGGCCTGTAACGTGTAAAATATCTTGGGACAGCCTAAAAGTGATCACTACCTCTATGTAGAGGTGGTTGATCTGCACGAGGGCTTCTTAAGACAGGTTTGACTGTGAATCAAACACGAGAAATCACCACATATACAATGTGAAAACATAGTAGACCTGTACTAAAATCATGGAGACAAAATATACAAAGGACACTAAACAATCTTGCACATTTGTTTCACAAGGATTTAGATTTCTACAGCTTAAAACACATAAGACTACACAAGCCAAAGTAAAATTTTGGCTTTTACAAAAAAAAATTCCTCCTAGAAATGCCTCAAACATTCAGAATGTAATGAGTTTTGCTAACTTCGCAAAGAAACATAATTTTCTGCTACCAAAACATATCCATTTTTGTTTAAAGTATTTATTACATCACTATCTCAAATGCTTGCTGCGATGAGAAGTCAAATTTTTACCAACTTATATAATGCATTTCAGTATCCTGTAGTTTGCCCCTTGACACAAATCAGCAATTTGCAGCTGTGAGAACTGCTGATATGGAAAATTATTGACCCTTATTGTTAAAGTGTCAATGTCATTTGCTGAATTCCTTTCCTTCACACACACAGTGACACATACACAACTACAACTTCGTATAATTTATTTAATACACATACGTTGCAATCATAATAAATATACTGCTGTCATTTTAACAAACATTTGAATGACAAAGATTGTGAAAGAAAGTTGAAACTTGCAATCAGGAGATGTATGTACCTTGAACAGCATGACAAGTTGTAAATTCATCAGTCGTCTACCAGGATGACTATTTCACGGATTTAAAAACAATACAAGTCAGATATTCCTTCCTACACAGCTCACTTGACACAAATAACACCAAATAATGAGCTACTGTAGAATCACATGCATGCTGGAGATGTGCATAATAGAAACTATCTACAACAAAACATCATCTACAAGACTTACAATCTTGACGTTACAATAATCCTATACCAGCATCCAAATGTAAATTTAGGTTTCTTACACGATGAAATATCATGTAAAAATGTATCTTGTCTGATCCTGGTGAAAACACCTTTGAAACGACAAGAAGGTAAACTACAGGAGTGATAAAGCATGAAGACAAAGACAGGAGAGAGAGAGAGACAGATGTAGCCATGGTTATCACATGAAGCAGAGCTATCTTCTAATTCTGACTGAAAAAATATATTTCTGTAAGTAGACAGACAGATACATATTCCTTATTTTATTCTGGTTGGTGTCTACTCAATGTAACTGATTTAACCATTTAACTATTGCATTTTTATGTTTGATTGAGGGTAAGCAGAAAACTATTATTCAAAATGGGTCTACCTGCTGAGTATCCTAGATTTGTCTGCAGTTTACATCGATATCCACATACATCACATAAGCCAGGGATTCTCTTTGCTGTGTGTAGACTTAATGTTTGAAGTCAGCATATGTTTTACTCTAAAATGCAGGGACATAGTTCACATTTCACTCTTGGCTTTTGATGAGTAAGAGCATTGGCTCGTAAATTAGAAGTCCAATTGAAGCAACGCCCACAAACTTCACAAAGATGTTCAGGCTTAATGCTGTCCCTAAGAAGATGCTTGCATTGTTCAGCTTTGGTGTGGAAAACAAAATTTGTTGCATTTCTTGTGAGTGTATTCCTTGAAAAACTCACCATGGACTTCTAAATGACCTTTGAATTAAGCCTTACTGTAAAATTTATTTTTACAATAGGGAAATCGAACCTCTTGGTGCAGGTGAGCTGATGGTTAGATGGTTAGACATCTGTGACCATGTGCCAAATTTTTTGCTGCAGACTGTGTTGTATCATTAGTAAAGGAATTTTGTCATCACTTGTTTCATAATTTCCTATGTCAGTTTCCATGGTAACATGATCCTAAGTTGAATGTTGATGCATCGGTAGAGCAGCTTTCCTTAGTTCTCTCCATCATTCTGAAGAACAGCTTAGAGAAAATGACAAAGAATAAATTGTTAATGCAGAAATATTATAAAATTCAGTATTATCAATTTTGTAAAGTTTTTATACAAGCATCTAGGTCATATATGTCTTGTAGTTTTTTACTTTTGAAAAATAAATCGGTAGGTTACCTTGGCTCAGGTTTTAGCTCATATTTGGTTTTGTATATAAATATCAAAAAGAGCTTATATGATGAGTCGGTGGAGTCTGTATGTCTGTATATTTGTGGGTATGTATGTGCAGGTGTATGTCCGTCACACACAAAGGCCCCCATACCACCAGAGCTACCATCTCAGTATGCAGGGGTTGAGATGTGAATTTGTTCAAATGAACACATCAGTGTCCAAAATTTGCAAATGAGGTAAGAAAAAAAGTGAAATCCTGCAAATGTGCAGGAGTGATGGCATGCCAGTAAGAAAAAGGCAAACTCCACTGATCTTGAGTCATTTCCTGTCATTGTTTATGAACTGTTACATATTAACAGACCTGATGAAACCATAGACCGTAGAGAGGGGGGGGTGGGGCAGGGGGAGGGAAAGAGTAGACCGTCTACCGGTATACTCAAACTAAGAGGGGCTTGTTTCTGCTATTAGTTTCAGACCTTAATTACTTTTGTCATTCTTGTTTTTCTAGTTTAAATATTTCTTGTTGTTTTTCTGGTTGTACTGTGCAGAAATCATGATTGTCATAACATCAACGTAGAATTTTCCTCCACTGAACAGATAGAAACAACATTTATTGTTGATCATTAGTAACCCATACTGGTATATACCAATTCTGATCAAATTTGAG
>LD343164.1:19928-30160 GCA_001465055.1 Ptychodera flava | reverse complement strand
ATTTGTGAGTATACAGCCTTATTGAAAATTTGGCAACCAAAAGCACAGTGGTCAGAAAGAATTTGGTGGAAAACCAAGAACTTTGGTAACTTGATTTGATATAAAATACATCAACACTTATAAATACCAGATATGAACTGTAAATGCTCACGTGTCTCATTATATATTGCAGTTATGCGTAAATTTGAACCTTTGCCATGTGTTTGCAACTTCATTGAAAGTATCATGATCAAAATAATGATTAAACTCTATAGGTCATTAAGTATTCAAATACGCAATTGGCTGAAATAGAAATAATTAATTTTTTTGACTGCTGTCATTGTATCACCACTTTATATAGCAAGTGTTATTGCCTTTGGTCAAGTCCTTCAAACTATATATTCCAAACTTTGAAAGCTCATTAGATATGCAAACTATAAATTAGCTGACATGAAAACTTAAGTGCGAAATGACTTTCAATATTGGTATAACCTGGTATAATCATCAATATACATAGCATGTTATGCCAACTTTAATCAAATAAATCCAAGTATATATCCCTAATTAGGAAAGTTCATTAAATACACAAATTAGGAACTGGCTGAAAGAAAAATGCTAATATATGCCTTGCAATAATGTTAGACTACATAATAGTATCTTTAATGTACATAGCAAGTTTCATGAATTTTGGTCCTGTAAATTCAAATATATATCTCTAATTTCAAAAATTCATTAAATATGCAAATTAGGAGCTGGATGAAGTAAAAATGCTTATTGACTTTCAGTAACGTCGTATCATAGTATCTTTAATGTACATAGCAAATTTCGTTAACTTTGGTCTAGTCAATACAGAAAAATATCCCTGATTATGAAACTTCATTAAATATGCAAATAAGGAATTGGCTAAAGTTCAAATGCTTAATGACTTTCAATAATGTTCTATCAGAGTATCTTTAATGTACATAGCCAGTTTCGTCAACTTTGGTCTCGTCAATTCAGATACATACCCCTAATTAGGAAAGTTCATAAAATATGCAAATTAGGAATTGGCTGAAGTAAAAATGCTTAATGATATTTAATAATGTTCCATCATAGTATCTTTAATGTACATAGCAAGTTTCATCAATTTTGGTCATGTAAATCCAAATATATATCCTTACTTTCAAAAGGTCATTAAATATGCAAATTAGGATTTGGATGAAGTAAAAATGCTTAATGACTTTCAATAATGTTAAATCATTGTATCTTCAATATGCATACCAAGTTTCGTCAATTTTGATCGAGTAAATTCAGACATATAGGCCTAATTAGGAAATGTCATTAAATATGCAAATTAGTAACTATCTTTCACGTCACCCCTTTAATAACTTTCACAGCTGATATATCTTGATGTGATCAACATTTGTTACAAATCTCATCAAATTGTGTGCAGTCGTTCTCAGTGTATATCCGTTTTTTCTAAAATCATTAATTATGCAAATGAGCAAAAAGTAAGCAAGCCACACCCACAAAAAACTAATCAGTTCTTACCATTTGCTAACTTAATCTATGTACCAGATTTGACTCTGATCTGATTAGCCGTTTTTGAGATATTGAGCCCACAGACAGACAGACACACAGACAGACATCGCTGCGACATATGCTCACGTGTGTCAACACGTGAGCAAAAAACGGTATTGTTTGCATAGTGCAATTTGTTACAACACATCTGTGTATTTATTACCCTGATTACAATCTGTAAATTTGACATACCCGGTATACCTCTAGAACTGACACTTTGGCACTGTTAAAGACTATTCTAATATTTTCAAAGGGAAACGATGTAATTTAAATGTAATATTTGAATTCCTCTGATCAATAAGCTTACATGAGTCAAGTGCAACATAATACAGTGTATAAGTTCAAAAAGCAAGAATAAAGTAGTCGCTATGTTAAATCCCAAGCCAAAATTTTGAATGAGCCATTGGAAGATTGCCAGATATTATCTTGGTAACAGCTAGAATCATGTGACTTGATTGTTGTATACAGTCTTTAGTGGAATTCATTATTGATTTGCTGTATAAAGTTCATAATACTTAAAACTAATAGTACCCCATAACACAGATAAGCATTGTTGTTTTCACAAGAGGACCACAAAGTACATTGCTCGCTGCTGTGAGTGGAGTGATATGCTGAACTGCTTGTGCCTACCTACCGGTACTTTGTGACATTTTTGTGATACCTACTGATTATACGTCGACAATGATAAGCAATCACATTAGGCTGTCACACTGCAGTGCTAATTTACATTTATCGTTCGTCAGGACACTGTGGATGATTTATTACAAATGATTTACCAGATGTGTGTGCGTTAACAATCGATGTCATACACAGGTTGACCAAACTGAACTTTAAACCCATTACTTTATTGTTTAAACATAGCACCAATGTCAGTTTGTTATAAATCACATGACAAGTAATTGCAACATAACTACGTGTGCTGACCAAACACAGAAACTTCCCTAACGCCTTCAGAGTCAAATTATACTAAATTCAGGAATATTTCTCAAGTATTTATCCTTCTGGTACTGCAAGCTTCAATAGAACGACCTGTATCTGTAACTCCTTCTGTTGACAGAATCCATCAAACCAAATCAACCGACTTAAAGGTATGTTATATTTCATCTAGCAGTTATATGTTGGTGTTTCCATCAAAAGGCAGCCTGGTCACAGATCTCTCAAAGCTTAATTTCTTGTTGAATTTTAGTCAAAATTAACTATTGAATATTTCAACCTATTCAAAATCTAATGAGAAATTATAGTCATCACTCCTTCATACTTGGAATTCTCTTTGAATAAATTATTAACAAAGACAACCATTAGATTTCTTATTATTTACTGCAAAATCAGCTCAACAACAAGTTTTTATTCACTACAATAGGTTAACCATAACCTTTGACTTCATGGTGTTGTTGACGATTGTACAGGAAATGGGAGTGAAGAGATCATTACCAACTTCTTCTTAAAAACAGTGCGTCGACATAATATCAAATATATGTTAATGAGTCACCATAAAAAACACTGTTAATGTAAAGGAAATGGGTTGTTTACTTCGGCTTGCTAATTTTCATATTTAAGATCCGCCACTCCTAAACATTTTGACACAGTTCTTGCAATTATAGCAGTCAAAAAGTCAGGTAATAACAAAGACAACTCCAGCAAATTTGTCATATAAAAAGTGTGCATATGGGGAGAGTCAACTGAAAAAGAATATATGTGTTGTATTGGTATCAGTGACTCTTTTCTCTTGGAATCTGTTTTCAATATAAACAAACTGAATTGAAACTACCAAATTGAAACAGGCAAATACACAACAGCCATATTAGTTTCAAGATTGATATTAGATATGACCTCAGATAACCTTTGACCTCACCTGTGTTTTCATGTCTTGTAACTGATTTGACTACCAGTCTGACTAAAAATTGGCTCAGTCAAGAAGTACAATATTTATAAAAGCGATTTTCACTGTCCGTTGTTCAGTGTGTTATGCATCCTTCTGTACAAAGTTGCCAAAATTTATAGCAGGAAGAAATGTCCATTTTTTCTTTGCTGTTCTAGAGGCAATTACCAGGATTTATCAATGATGGGAGAATTTGGATGACAAATATATTTGAGTACGTAAAGGCAAACATAGCATATTGTGACTCTTATACGAATAAATTATATATTGAAAGCAAACTTCATTCCTCAAAATTTGTGAAACATGTATGTTATTAATTTTAATTTCACGAAAATCATAACACAAAACAGTTATTACATTTCAATTTCTCCAGAGACAATGGCAAACACTCTCTCTGAAGCACTGCTTGTTTCAACATCATGGAATACAGCATCAGATGACCTGACATCACAACCAACTAAAACACTGGTCAAAGATTTCTGTGAAAACACTCTGAAGTCTGATCAAATTTCTAAAATCTACTGTACTGTCCTTGATGTTGAAGTCAGTGAGGACCAGAAGAAAGATGCAGAAAGTGTTGGAGTTACTTTGATTCCATCTACACCACACGAATGGGCTAAAGATCAAGATCCAAATGACTCATGGCTTCTTTACCATTCTACCCACTTTCCAAAACTCAAACAGCTGGAAAACATCAAACATGTGGTTGGTTTTTCTCCTTTAACAGAGAATGCAGCAGCTGCAATCCATGACAGTCTTTTCCCCAAAGCACAGCTCCATCAACTTTCGGTACCAACTCCTCCTGGTGTAGTATTTGCTTTTGATGCCTGGATTAGAGATGCCTGTGGTCTGACTGGATATAACAGAGCTATAATCCAGGATTTCATAGCTAGGAAGGTAGAATCAGGAGAATATCTCAAAGCATATTCCACTGTGGTTGCTATAAAACTCAGTGCAGACCAGATAGAAGATGCTGAGATGTGTGGTGTTACCTTGATAAAAGCAGAAAGACAGAAAGGTGTTGATGAGAAGCCAAACATAAATTGGTTGATGTACCATTATAACCACTTCCCTGACCTACAAAAGTTGAAGAATATCAAGTATGTGGTTGGTTATGCTCCAAAGACTGGATGGGCTGCTATAGAAATACGGAAGACATTGTTCCCTGCTGCAAAACTTGTGTTGATCAACCATGTCTGTCAGGAACATAACTGTCTCTTGGTGAAGAACAAATTTTCAGATTTAGAACAGGAGATGTTAAAGATGGCAAGTCATGCTCAATTATTGTTTTCCATTGGTCCTAACATACATGACTACTTCAAACTTGCATACCGAGCTGTGATTAATGGGATAAAGTTGTATGATATCCCTCACAAAGAAATTCTTCCAAAACCCAGCAAACGGTATTTTGACAATGAACGACCAGACACTGATCATGAAATGAATACAAGTAGACATTGCATACTAACATATGGGCAGCTGAATACAGTGGAAGCCTTGAAAAGATGTGACTCAATAGAAGCCTCCATTGGCTCTGCAGTGAAAAAACATACAGATTTTCACAAAAAGCCACCTAAATGGAAGATATACGGAGTCTCAAAACAGTCATACAATGCAACAAAAAGATTCCTAGGGAGAAAACTTCAAAG
The DNA here is from genome assembly GCA_001465055.1 of Ptychodera flava. Taxonomy (NCBI): domain Eukaryota; kingdom Metazoa; phylum Hemichordata; class Enteropneusta; family Ptychoderidae; genus Ptychodera; species Ptychodera flava. The sequence continues at coordinate 25,093 of LD343164.1, read as the reverse complement.
TAGCCTTGACATTTTAACACTGTACAAGCAACATTCAGCAGATATGTTACTACAATCCCTCCAACAGTCTGACCTTTGCCTTCCTCCATCATGCTACACTGACTACAGTTTTGAAGGCTTGGAAGCAATGGCAGCTGGTCTACCAACAACAGTCCAGGATGATTCACACATTGCTGCTATGATTGATAGACACTTTGAAAAACACAAAGATTACTGTGTTGTCAGGAATGAAACAGAAAAGCTGACTGAAAAGATAATTGATAAGCTGACAAAAAACAATGTAGCTGTTCAGCAAGCAAAGATGCTCAAAGAAGACTTAGCTAAGAGTAAAGCTGTGACAGAAAGTTTAGCAAAGTTTGCTTCATCGTTGACTTATAAAGATGCAGAATCACAAAACTCTGATAAAAAAGGTAGGTTTTACAGATGTTTTGTTAACAGTACAATGTGAGCATAAAATCCAAATGAATATGTCATTGTATAATAAATGAACCCTTTCACAAACAAGTGACAACACAACCACACAGTTTCAGGCACTTAATAATGGATTTACCTTCAGTAGCATCTTAATTAGATGGTTAGAAACTTTAAAAAAATCTTGCTTTATTTGCAGGTAAAACTGAAATGAAGGAGAAAAGACAAGAAAGGGAGTTGGCTCCAAGCACTGAATCTGCAGTGACATTTACAGAAGATTTCAAGACTGCAGACAAGAATGTATTGCTATCTCAGACATCAGTCAATAATAACCAAGACAGAAAAGAGACCACAGGAATACAACCATCAGTCAAAGATGTAAGGACTATGCAAACCACGGCAGAAGATGAAGACACTTTGGGCACAAAAGCAGTGCAACCTGAGATCACTGTCACAGAAAACACAGAGACTACAGAAATCAAAGCAGGGCAACCTGGGATCTCGACAGTCACAGAAGTTATGAAGCCCACAGATACAACAGTAGTGATGAAAGACTCTAAAGAAACCACTGCTGCACTGCACCCTGAGATGTCATGCATACCGGTAGAAGATATGGATGCTACAGAAAGTACAGCAATGCAATCTGGGATACCATCCACAGAAGGTGTACCGGTAGATACGACACAATCCATGAGAGTTCAATATGAAGCGATGGAAACAGAAGAGGGAACAGATAAATCTGATGATATCACACAAGTTCAGATTACAGAAGATGAAAAAAATGACAGAACTTCTCAAAGATCAGCAATATCTGAGTACAAAGATCATAGCAAAACAAAGGACACAAACAGTGGCATAAAACATACACAGCCTATGAAATCGAAGAAGAGATATGGGATGAGTAGGAAAAGAAAATCATCAGGATTTGAAAAGTCTGGACAAGAAGAAAGTGATGCTGTGAAACCCAAAATACAGAGAATTGGAAGAGTCAGTGGAAATCCTGGAACACCACCACCATCACCAGAGCCAATAACAACAGGAAATGGAAATGGTATGTAACACAATGTTTTAATGTCCGACACAGTTAAGTCCATGCAATACAAAAATATAATGTAAACAAAATTTCATGATTTTCTGCGTTACTCTTTCATATTTGAGAAGTCATTATCATCAGATATAAAAAAAAATTACAAAGTTGTGTATTCATCCATGACACTTGATAATAATCATACATTCCTCCTAATTATGTTTAGATTCTACTGATTTTGTGGTGCGTATTGGACTTAATGGGGAATCTTATGAACAGCAGAATGGAGATCTTGATAAACAGGAGTCAACAAGTAGTGTCAGGGAGGAAATAGAGAAACTCAACGCCACATGGAAGGAGTGCAATGGAGAATTTGACACAAATGCAAATAAGGTGATCATCAATGAAGAAAGCCAACAGGTAGTAAGCAAAAACTGTGAAAAGCACTTAGGGGATAACGTCAAAGTAAACGGTACCGAAAAAAGTTCATTAGCAATCCACCTGGACCTACCTACTCTGTATAACCTGTACAGATTAGAACACACATGTCTATCTGGTAGTTTTCCTGACTCATTTGAACCACTATTGATAACTGATAAAATGAAAGAGGAGGCTGACAAAGTTGGATTACAACTCAAGTTGAAAGCAACGTATGACCAAGCCAGATTTGATGAACTGGAACTGTTCTTCATAAATAGTAAGTTTACAGTGTAAAGGGATGTTCCTAATATGAATAGCGCAACTACTGGACTTTATTATGTTGAATGTTATATCAATTCTCTGATGTTTACTTGAGGTTGTCAGGTAGCTCTGATCTACTATATTTTGAATGCAGGCAAAGGGTCTGATTTGTCTTATATATGTCAGTTTATAGTGCTACTTGACTTGATCATGTAGCTGATGTTTCTGAATTATTTATCAATTGCAAGGATCATCATTACTTCTAATATCAGGTGACTCTGAACTAGTATATTTTGAATGCAGGCAAAGGGCCTATGTCATGATTTGTCTACACTTAAATGCATGTCAGACATACTATTTTAGGCTTTGGAAAACTCATGCAAAAGATACTGCAATGTCATTCCTACATTTACTTCAAATTCAAGTTTGTGATTTAAATTTATTAAATTTAAAAGTGAAACAATTACCCACCTTGGATATTTACCTTATGGAACACTTTGAGTGGCAGTTTGTATGAACAGCTTGTAAATTGTTGTCATTCAGGAGATGGTGGTGGACTTAAACCTGTCAAAGTCTATGATGATGTCATTGAAGGAAAGGATGCTGAGGAGATACACATTGATGTAAGTTTTTTAGCGTTCAATATGACCTTGGCTCCTACAGAAAAAGTGAACACAAAATTCAAAAAAGGTACCATCACTGCAGCTGCAGAGAAGTTGCAATATATTAACATTTAATTGTCATAGATTGGCAAATAATAAAACCATTACCATAGGTAAAACAATATTAGACCCTACAGAAAACCAAGGACACAACAAATGCATCGACCTTGGTGGAATCTGTGTTTTATCACAGATGTGTTTTGTGATTACACCTAGCTATCTGCCTTCCTTACATCCTCACCGTTGTCCCCTTAGCCAATCAGCCCTTCTACCCATGGCTGTTATCAATCCTCCTTCCCAGCCAATCAGCCATGTTTGCACACGACACTGCATCACCAAGCCTTTGTCTCATCGCTCCCATTCATTCATTCATGGATTCATCATCAAGGACATTCAGACCTTGACCCCAAGGTCACCAATGACCTTTGCTTGGATGCTTGACTGAAGGGGCCCTCTCCCATATATTTTGCTCATATTTTATTGTAGGTTAGTTTGCTACTTCTATTTTGACCGTTTTGTATTGTAAGTTTTGATAGTACTTGGTTTGAGATCTGCGAGGGCACTAGTTCTATGCCCTTCACTGCTGTTGATTTGCCGTTTCATTTTGTGCTTTATTTCTATACTTTGTCGGTGTTTCCGTTCTTCTTTTTGCAATAAACCCTCCTCTCTTTCCCTCAACTTAGCGGTGGTGTATTCACAAATTGTACTTTGACATTAATGATAAATATCAGGGTCTGCAAAACAATGATACCATTAAACCAATGAAACAACAAATGCATTAACCTTGTTGTATTTTGACATAAACAATTTCAGGATGATGACACTGATCAGAAATCTAAACAATTTCAGGACGAAGACACTGGTCAGAAATCTGATACAATGGTCACAGAAAGAGTTGATAGTAGTTCTCAGACTGAACTAGGACAATGTAAGTAACTGAAAATTAAGTTGTTTGTTTCTAATGACAAACACCCAATGTTTAGATGCAAATTACATAAAAGTTAAATCCTGGTGAGTGTGAATAATTGTCTGGGGAGTGTATCATTAATGGTATATAAATGCTCACATATATCCCACAATGCAATTGTGATCTTTTGCAACACTGCCCCTCATCGTAGACATCCACAGTACTGTTTCAGGCAGAGTGGGCCTCAAAGACAGATATTCAGACTCCAAACTTTTAAAATTATTTTCTGATCTACCACTTGTGGAGAAGTCGTTCTACAACTCTCTAAAGAAAGAAAAATTTCCACTATCTTATTTTTTTCAAAATCAAAGATTACATTTTTCCCCATGAAGTTAACACAGACCGGTGGCCATTTTAAATTTCAAATATAGGTGTGCGTCAGGTAATTTGTTTCTCTAGTTCCAAACTTTGCAAGCTGATTCCTGATTTTTATGGTTGATTTGGTAAGAGATTTGGAGATTTTCAAGAGAGACACAGCTTATTAGTCTTAAAGCTGGTGAGACAAGGATTTTCACAAAGTAGGTTGGTTAGATCTTTTAAGAAGTTCTATGGTAGATATGGAGATCTTATATCTAAATATGGCAAATCTGTCACTCAGATGATGAAAGACAGTATTCCCGACTTTGACTCAGAACAGTAATTTAGCAAATAGCTGAATTACCGTACAATAACTTTGTCACACTAGTTCAATCTTGACGGGTGTAGCATGCTAGCAGGGTACGCTTACCCATTCCGGACACCTGGTACCACCACTTATATAGTGGTTCAAGATTGTACTACCGATTTTGTCAGTGATCTTATGTTTCTTTGTGTGTTTGTTTTTACTGTTTATTGGACCTGGTAATTTATTTGCCTTGAATGATAATGATTGCTGGAATCGATTTGATGTCATATTGGTAAGAGAATGGTTTGAAGTTTCATTGCAAAAAGTTAGAGCAAAAGTTTAAGTCTGTCACTTTTGAGGCACAAGCAATGAATGCATCCAATGTCATTGATCACAGAAAACTCTAATTTAGTAAATATATCAGGCACTTAAAGCCCCAGTATTTGTAACTTTTAACCTTTTTTTATGTTCGAAATTACATGTTATTCTCTTTCATCCATCGTGAAATGTTGTTCAGTAAAGAAATAAGCCAAATTTGTGCTCCTGTAGTGACATACAAACGCTAAATATTGCCCGATCGAGTTGGATTGCCGTGCGGGTTTGTTGACAATTTATAGGCTGTGCACGTGATCGAGAACGCCGATACTGATGACATCATCGAGCCTGCAACATTCCTGGGGCCTTGCCAGGCCACGCCACACTGCCCGGGTAATCGCCCATGGTCGCCGGCTGAATGACCTGCGAATGGTTTTATTTTGTTCTTCTCTGTTCAAATACGTACTGCTACTGTGTTTCAGAGGATACAGAACTTTG